>JAKSZT010053763.1:1625458-1756225 GCA_026826555.1 Tolypeutes matacus | reverse complement strand
ATGTTCATAGCCACATTATTCACCATTGCCAAAAGGTGGAAACAACCCAGGTGTCCATCAACAGATGAATGGATAAACAAATTGTGGTTTATTCACACAATGGAATATTATACAGCTGTAAGAAGAAATGAAGTCATAAAGCATACGGCAACATGGATGAACCTGGAGGATATTATGTTGAGTGAAGCAAGCCAGACACAAAAGGACAAATACTGTATGAATGCATTACTATGAACCAAATATATTGTGTAATATATTGTTTGATTCAAAAAAAATTTTTTTACAGGTATCCATTACATTTAATTGAGAAATGTATGTATTTATTCATCTGTGTTTACTTTTTAGTTTTTAATTGTTTATGTTTTCAATTATTAAATGTACAAAATAAAGTTAAAAAAAAAAAAAAGATGGGACACTTTTCCCCATGTAAAAGGGGGAAATCCTAGGATCACATGCACAAGCCCAAGAAAAAACACACATGCAGAAAGCATCAGGAAGGCCAGGCCCCTAAGTGCTGGCCTAGAGCTATTCTTCGAACTCATTTTATGGATAAGCTCTGAAGGAAAGGACTCACACAGGTCAATCTGCTAAGACCGGGACAAGTGTTGTCTTTTTTGTTAGCTGCTGGCAATCAGGGAAAGCTCTACCATAATACTAGCTGCATACAAGCTTAAGGAACAGATACCTCAGAGTCTAAATTTCAGTAATAAACCCTTAAAATATCTAAATGTCCAGATTTCAAAAAAGATAAAAAACCTACAGGAAGCAATGTCCTAGGCAAAGGAAAAGACACCATCAATGAGGGGACCAGAACCTGGAATATAACCATTTTCAAATGGCCCTAAATATGCTTAAAAAGCTAAAGGAAAACATGAACAAAAAACTACAGGAAATCAGTAAAATGAGAGATGAACACAAAGAAATTATCAATAGAGAGATGAAAATTATGAAAAGGAAGCAAACCGAGCTGAACACTACTGTGAGAGAAATTAAAAAATTCCCTGGAGGAATACAACAGGAAACCGGAGCTAGCAGAAGAAAAGTCAGAAATATCAAAAATAAGACAATTGAAATCATTCAGCCTGAGGAGCAGAAACAAGAAAGTATGAAGAAAAGTGAACAGAACCTAAGGAACCTGAAGGATACCACCAAGCTTCCTAATATGTGTATTATTGGAGTTCCAGAAGAATAAGTAAAAAAGAAAATGGGGCAGAGAGAATATTCAAAGAAATAATGGCTGAAAGAGTCCCAAATTTAACAAAAGACATGCACATACACATCCAAGATGCTCAGCAAATGCCAAATAGGACAAACTCAAATAAACCCACACCAAGGCATATTATAATCAATCTGTCCAGTGCCAAATATAAACAGAATTTTGAAAGCTGCAGAGAGAAGCAAAGTGTCACAAACAAGGGAGCCTCAATAGGACTAAATGCCAATCTCTATTTGGAAGCCATGGAAGCTAGAAGATAGTGGAATGACATATTTAAAGGGCTGAAAGCAAAAATTTTTCAACCAAATAGTCTATATCAAACAAAACTCTCTTTCAAAAATGAAGGCAATATTAAGACATTCCCAGATAAATAAAAGCTGAGCAAGTTTGTCACCAATAGACTGGCCCTACAAGAAATGTTAAAAAGCACTATAAAGGTTGAAAGGAAAGGACAATAGACAATAGATCAAAGCCACATGAAGAAACAAAGATCTCCAGTAAGAGTAATAACATGGGAAAATATAAATACCAGTACTACTGTATTTTTCATTTGTTACTCCACTTTTTACTTCCTACAGTATCTAAAGGGCAAAGGCATAAAATGTAATGATACAAAAAAAAAAAAAAAAAAAAAAGTGTTCTTAAGTATGCTCAAAGAGTTAAAGGTAAATATGGACAGAGAACTAAAGAAAATCAGGAAAATGATAGATGAGCACAAAGAGAATATCAAAATAGGCATGAAAGTTATGAAAAGGAACCAAAGCTGAAGATCACAATAACAGAAATTTAAAAATTGCTTAGAGAGGTAAAACAGCAGATTAGAGCTGGAAAAAAGAAACAGAAAGCTTGAAAGTAGGATTGAAATCACTCAGTGTAAGGGTGATGAGTATCAGAAAGAAAAAATAAAGAAAAGTGAACACAGCCTGAAGAAACTGGGACACCATCAAGCATACCAATATATTTATTGTGGGAGTCCCAGAAGAAGAAGGAGAGAAAGTGGCAGAGAGAATATTCAAAGAAATAATGGCAAAAGCCTTCCCAAATTTAACAAAAGACACAAATATATACATCCAAGATGTTCGACAAATTCCAAACAGGATAAACCCAAATAGACCTATGCCACAAGTATATTATAATCAAACTATCAAATGCCAAAGATGAAGAGAGAATTCTGAAAGCCACAAGAGAGAAACAACATGTCACATACAAGGGAGGCTCAACAAGATTAAGTGCCAATTTCTCATTGGAAACCATGGAGGCAAGAAGGCAGTGGGATGACATATATAATGGGCTGAAAAAAATGCCAACAAAGAATTCTATAGCTGGCAAAACTGTATTTCAAAAATAAGAGAGGGGAGCGGATGTGGCTCAAGCAGTTGGGCACCCACCTCCCACATGGAAAGTCCCAGGTTCAGTTTCCAGTGCCTCCTAAAAAAGATGAGCAGATGCAACGAGCTGATGAATTGAGCAGACACAACAAACAGACACAAGGAGTGGACATCGAGCAGACACAGCGAGCAGACAGATGAGGAAGCCATCTCGGTGGGGGAGAGGTGATAAGAGAGAGATTAAGACATTCCCAGATAAACAAAAGCTGAGGGAGCTCATCACCACTAAACTGGCCCTACAAGAGATGCTAAAGAGAGTTCTGCAGGGTGAAAGGAAAGGATAATAGACAAAAGATGAAGCTACATGAAGAAATAAAGATCTCCAGTGAGGGTAACAACTTGGGTAAATCTAAATGCCCATACTATTTTATTTTTGGTTTATAACTCTAATTCTTATTTCCTATAGGGCCTAAAAGGCAAATTCATAAAATGTCAAGAAAAATCAGTGGTTTTGTACTCATAATGTTTAAACATGTAATGTGTGACAAGAACAACATAAAGATGGGGAGGCAGAGGGGTATAGGAACATAGTTTGTGTATACTAGTGAAGTTAAGTTGGTATCAAAGCAAACAAGACTGTTACAGATTTAGGTTGTTCAATTTAAGCCCCATAGTAACTACAAAGATAAAAGAGAATATGCAAGCTCATAAAGACAGAAATTCAAGTAAGCATTGCCAGGGGCAGGAGGCAGGAGGAATGGAGAATTAAGGCACAGTGGGAATAGAATTTCTGTCAGGGAGAAGGAAAAGTTTTAGTAAGGGAAGGTGGTGAGGGTATCATAATATTGTGAATGTGATTAACCTCATTCAATGGTATGTTTGGGAGTGGTTGAGACGGGAAAGTTTATGTTGTATATATGGTCCCACAATTTAAAAAAAAAAGAAAAAAAGGGCAACTAAAGAGACAATCACAATTAAATACAGTACATGATCCTGTAACAGATCTAGCAAGGGTAGAGAAAAGGCTCAAAGGAACATTATTGGGACATATGAAAAAAATTGGAATACAGACTGTATTAGTCAGGGTTCTCTTGGGAAACAGAATCAGCAGGAGATATCTGTCAATAATATGAAATTTTAAAAGAGTCTCTCACGCGACCGTGGGGATGCACAAGTCCAGGTTCTGCAGGCAGGCTGAAAACCAGTGGCTCTGATGAAAGCCCAATGAAAGGTCCTTGATGAGGTTCTGGGAGCAGTTGCCTGTCCAACAACGAGCTGGGAAATTCTCTCTGAATGTTGAAATCACTTCCACTTTTAAGTCATTCAACTGATTGGATAAAAGCACCACCTATTGATGATGTAATCTCCCTGATTGATGCAGATGTAATCAGCCATCCACTCAGTAAATTCACTGGTGATTGAAGTCCATAAATGCTCTTGTATTACAATTAGCCCAGTGCTTGCTGGAACAAACACCTGGACACAACTACCTGGTTGAGTTGACACATTAGCCTAACCATCACACAGACTGTAAGCTTTATATCAATGTGAAGTTTCTTGAACTTGATAACACACTTAAGGTGGTTACATAATTAATATCCTTGGGCCAGAAATATATGCTCCCAGTATGTACATAAGGGTTACTCTGCTCCATCCAGAACTGGAACCAGGACTTTGTACTGGGAGCCTGGGCCAGCTCTGGGCCAAGCTGGTGAGGGGATAGGGGAAGGACCATTCAGGGTGCCATGAGATCCTACCGTCTTTAAGTAGCCTTTTTCTTGATTCAGCGCCTGCACTGTTCCTGCAGTCCTTTAACTGTTTTCTGGAGCTTTGAGAGAGATTTGTCTGCCAGTTCTTGCTGGTTGTTGAAAGCTTCTGTGGGGCAACAAAGCCCTGAAGCGTCTCTGATTTGATTTTTTTTTTTTTTTTTTTAATATTCTTACTCATAGGCTCTTTTTTTTTTTTTTTTTAGATTTTATTTATTTATTCATTTATCCCCCACCTTGCTGCTTGTGCTCTCTGGGTCAGCCAACCACGCTGTGTGGGCGGGCCTGCCCTCACCAGGAGGCCCCGGGAACCGAACCCGGGGCCTCCCATATGGCAAACGGGAGCCCCACTGATTGAGCCACAGCCACTTCCCTCTGATTTGATTTTGATTGTTTGATCAAAACTTTATGGGTCGGGGGGCGGATGTGGCTCAAATGGTTGGGCATCCGTCTGCCATATGGAGGGACCTGGATTCGATCCCTGGGACCTCCCAGTAAAAAAAAAAAAAAAAAAATATATATATATATATATAGAAGGCGCATGGGCTGCCAGGCTCTGTGTGCTGCTGAGCTGTCAGGCCCCGGGAGCCATGCAGCAGGATGATGACGTAACAGAGGAGAGACAAGACGAGATGCTCTGAAAGCTCCAGAAGCCAGGGGCTGAGGTGGCGCAGGCAGCAGAATACCTCTCTCCTACATCGGAGGTCTCCAGGATCGAATCCTGGTGAAGACTGGAGGAGGAGGATGAGAAGAGATGGCAGGAAACACACACAGAGAATTGCCCAGCAAATGGACACAAAAACAGCAAATGGGGAAGGGGGGGTTTAAAATGGATAAAGTAAATAAATAAAATCTTAAAAAAAAAAAAAAAAAAAAAACTTTATGGGTCATGCTTTCTGCCTGGTAATCTTTGATTGGACGCCAGACATTATGGATTTAACCTTATTGGGTGCTGGATATTTTTATCTTTGCTATACATCTTCTTTTTTAATACATATATATATTTACTTTTTAAAAAAGCTTTATATTACATAATGTTATACCCAAAATATAGGGGATTCCCATATACCCTACCCCAACCCCCTCCCACACTTTCCCCCATTAACAGCATCTTTCATTACTGTGGTACATTTGTTACAATTGATGAACACATTGAAGTATTACTACTAACTATGGTCTATAGTTTACATTATGGTTTACCTTTTGTACCGCACAATTTTATAGGTTTTGACAAAATGTATAATGGCCTGTATCCATCATTGGAATGTCATACAGAACAATTCCAATGTCCCAAAAATGCCCCATGTTCCACATATTCTTCCCTCTCCTTCCCCTTAGAACCTCTGGTGACCACTGTCTTTATATCAGTATTACAAGTTCTTCCATTACTAGAATAATAATAAGTCTACTTTAATCCATAGTTGCATGTTTGCAACTTATGCAAACTTATGTTTGTTCATTCCTCAGTCTTGAGGATTTGGGGATGGTGATGCCCACTCTGTTTCTGATTGAGAGGGGGCTTAGATCCCATGGGGCACAGATGGATGGAACTGTCTTGCTTGTAGCTGTAGATACTGTTTTTTTGGATGGGAGTTGTCCATCATCATACTTTTGTTAGTTGTTTTGGATGAGTGTGATGAACTGGAGAGTAGGTGTTGGCTGCAACTCTGCTAAGATTCAGGGCTCAACCAGCATATGTACAGCTAAAAGATTTAAGTCTCTGTGACACATATTTAACAGGTATAGTGCTAAGTATAGGTTCAATAAAAGGGGGGATGCAACTGTGGACTAAAGTAGACTTATGATTATTTTAGCAATGGAAGAATTTGTAACACTGATGTAAAGGCAGTGGCCACCAGAGGTTCTGAGGGGAGGGAGAGGGAAGAATTGGTGCAAATTATCAAATTCTGCAGTGCAAAGGTTAAACCATAATGTAAACTATAGACCATGGTTAGTAGCAATACTTCAATATGTATTCATCAGTTATAAGAAATGTACGACACTAATGAAAGATGTTGTTAATGGGGAAAGCAGGGGAGGGGGAGGAGGGTATATGGGAATCCCTCTGTATTTTCGATGTAACATTTATGTAATTTAAAGCTTCTTTCAAAATAAAATAAGAATAATATGAAAAAAAGGGGGCATAAGAACCAGGAAAATTATATGAGTCCAACTCTGATATATTGGGGGGTATACATCTTCTTAAATTTTATTCTGGGATGCAATTAAGTTACTTGGAAAGAGTTTGATTCTTTCAGGTAGTACTTTTATTATTTTTCAGGTGGGTCCAGAGCAGTGCTAAGTCTAGAGCTAATTATCCCCCATTACAGCGGCAAGACCTTCCCGAGTACTCTTCCCAATGCCCCATGAATTATGAGTCTTTCTATTCTTGCTGGTGGGAACAGACATTATTCTCTGTCTCTTGACCTCTG
The DNA here is from genome assembly GCA_026826555.1 of Tolypeutes matacus. NCBI lineage: Eukaryota > Metazoa > Chordata > Mammalia > Cingulata > Chlamyphoridae > Tolypeutes > Tolypeutes matacus. Next base: position 1,749,483 of record JAKSZT010053763.1, on the reverse strand, counting down.
GCCATGGTTTCCTCAATCCTTCTATATGGTTCCTTCCCCAGCCTTGGGTAGTTTCCTCAAAAAAATATGTTGATCAATACTCTGCTGTCCAGAAAACCCTCTGGAGATCTCCAGGTTCTCTTTCTATGCAGCTCTCTCCTCTTTGGTACTCTGTCCCATGTACTCTAACTGCCTTGGTCCCCTCAGACTCTTAGCTCCATCTCCTGACCTCAGGGAATCTTCCAGGCTTTGCTTGGGTTCACCCTCTCTGTGCCATGGTCTGGAAACCCTCTCAAAGCAAGAAGCTGAGGCAATTGTAGGTTTCACTTTGTTTGTTCCCATTTCCCAAGCATTACTCTTTTTCTTTGCCTGAGGTCCAGGGTCTTGAAAACCATTGTTTCATATATATTTTTCTGTTTATGTTGTTATTATTGTTTCAGAAGGGAGAGTAAATCTGATCCCTGTTACTCCATCTTGGCCAGAAGAGAAAGTAACAAAGCCAATTTTAATGCCATTGTTTTCTTTCAAGAAGAAGATCTGTAAGAGTTATGGAGAGATCTTCCTGCCAGGTTCCCCTTCAAGAAAGGACTTACTGCCCTGCTGTGGTTCATTTGCCCAACTGTCAGCTATCAGCTCCTTCAGTTACCCTCAGCTGGGCCCTTTCCAGAAATGCCCACATCCAATGGCTCAGCAAGAAAGATCAACGATAGCTTGGCCATTTTAGTGAAACGTGGAGTACTCTGCTGGGCAATACTGGCTCCGTGGGCCCCAACACGATTGGCTGCTATTTTGTTGGGCCTGCATTGCAGTTTAACTGGCCCTCTGCTTCATCCTGTTTCTTTGCCCTTCTTTTTACGGATATGGACCTTGAATATCTTGCACCCAAACGCTATATCAACTTCCACTTCCAAAGCATTCAACCTATGGTAGCAACTCTTAGGTGCAACTCTAGTTGCTGGACTCTAGATATCAGACCCCAGTACGCCTTCTGCCCTGGCCATGCTATTATCACTTCTTTTTAAGAACCGAAAGCTCACCACTAGAATGTATTGCCAAATGTCCATCTAGTTTTCATTATGTATGTGTGTGTGTGTGTGTGTGTGTCAGACTTAGTAAATTTGGTTCTCTTGATCAAACATATGCAGGGATTTATTCTTAAAATCTATATTGCAGTGAGCTATTATATGGGTATGACAGTGGTTGAAAGGGAAAGTCTAAGGACATGTATATTACTAGAAGGAAAGCCAAAAAATGTAACATGGGACTATGTAATATAGTGAAACCTCATGTAAAATACAAATATGGGTGATACTGCAAATATAAGACAGTTTTTACGAGATATAAATAAACTAGAGATGGCAAACAGAATAGCAGCTATGTACAGTAAGGAAGGCATAGAGAGACTGGGAGGTGATGAGTTTGTTTGTTTGGTTTGTTGGTTTTTGTTTATTATTATTACTACTGGATTAATGAAAATGCTCTAGAAATGATTGAAGTGATGAATGCACAGCCATGTGATTGTCCCAAATGTCATTGATTGAATACTTTGGATGGATTTATGCTTTATTAATCTGTATCAATAAAATTGATTTGTTAAAAAAAATCTATATTGCAGGGAGGCAATAAGTCATGGAATAAAGGAAATAGGCTATAGAAGCTGGGACACACTGTCCTTAGTCATCTTATAACAGGATAAATGATGAGGCCATAACCTTATAATTTGGGGAGAGGGAAGACTTTAAAGCAATCAGAGCTCACCATTCTTCAAGGTGCAGAGTTCAAAACTTGACATGTTTCAGGACAAACTTAAGAAGAGTGAGTCTCTAGAACACGTAATGTGTAATAATTTCTTCCTTGGATTTAAGCACCACCTCTATCATCCTTGTGTCCTGAAGAGAAAACTGAACTCAAACCAAACACCATCCTGCTATTTATGTGGCAAAAAGGATATGAAGCATTTGACCATACCTCCATTGCGTGGGCAGTGCTCTCAGATTTCTGCAACACCAGTTGAATATCCTGAGCAAAGCTAACTTTCCTCTCTGTATAGGCATCGGAAATTTTCGCCACCTGGTGAGACTTGTGATCACCAAAAAGCTTGCACATTCCACATATTGGGTCTCCATCACTTACGCACATCTGATTAAGAAAGGAAAAGTCAATGAAACATCTTATTTTCCTTCCTGTTCTAACCCCGTTGTCTCAGGACCTGCCTTATCCCAGCCTGGTGATACCATGAATGCATTCTTAAGACTTTATTGAAATCAGTTGCACAGAACATTCTGGCACATGGAGAACAGAGGAGAGAGTAGTACCATGGTGCCCCAATAGTAATTTATTAAGTGTGTTTGCCCTTTTATTTCAAGTAATCCTCACAACGACCCTTTGATTTAGCACTATTACACTCCTTTTATGGATAAGGAAGTGGAGAGGGCTCAGAGATGTTAAGTAACTTGCCCAAGGCCCCACTGCTAGGAAGGGTAGGTGCTGGGATTAGAAGACAAGGCCTTTCTGACTCCAAGGTCAAAGTTTTTTCCAACTAACCAAGTCACTCATCACAGAGAGGCTGAAAGACAATCATTTATATAAAATGCCTGGTGTCATGCCTGAGACTTAGAAGATATTAAACAAATGGTGGCTATTGATAGGCTTATTAAGACCTTAATAAATGAAGTGGAGCCCCACTAAGGCTCAAGGGAAGGTGGGCCCCCTTTTCAGATGGAAGGGGCCATTGCCCTGCCTGCTGACCCCTGAGCACTCGCTGCCTCTCCTCCCTCCCCTGCCCCAAACAGGTGAGGAGGAACCTTGGAATGAGCATTCACCCTTTGGAAGGAAAAGCACCTGCGAGAATGAGACAGAACCATTGAGAATTTGTGGCTATCAAAAGCGTCTCTTAAAGGCAGAGTCCAAGCAGAAATATCTAACTGCCTCCTATTTTCTTGTATCTCCTTAGCGGCATTCTAGGGCCTATCCTGTCCTGAGCAATGTCATTTATCTCCTGCAGGGGGGGTGGGGGGTAGGGGGGTGGGGCAGGGGGGCAGGAAGGGGCTAGAAGGAACAGAGCAAATGAGTGCGCTCCAAATGGGCCAGGAGATAGGCTGCAGGTGGACAGTCACAGAGAAATAGACCTCTGATACTCTGAAGAGCAGGAGCTCTTGAAGACCCTTTTTCAGAGTTACCTCTGAGCTTCGGGAGTTGTCTTCAGGGCTTCAGGCTAATAGCCAAATTCTGAAAATTCGTGAATACTTTTGACCCCCTCCAAAGAAATCACCAAGTTTGTTTGTACCTGTAATTAACAAAGCAATCTATCCGAGGGGCCCTAAACCTAGTTGTTAGTGCTATATGATCTGTAAAACATGAAAACTGTGCCTGTTCCTGTGCCCTCTGAGGCTGTCGGAGGGAAATCAAATGGGCTAAAGGATGTGAAGAATTAAAGTTGATCTGGTGTTACATCTGACACAGGGATTGGCCCTAAAGTCAGTGCCTAAGAAAAAAACTATGGTCAAAAGTATCATTGAGAATCCATAGGGAATATGGAATATATAGTAGAGTTGACGTGGTTTTTATAAATGACATTGTACTCATGTGTATAAATGTATAATGTATGCAGCAGTGTACAGAATAGAATAAAGAGTTCATATGACATATTATATGGAAAACTCTTGCTGAATATTAAAACATCAGAATCATACCTCTCCATACTATTCACTACCAATAGGCTTGCAGTAACCAACAGAATTCCAGAAGGGCAGATTCACTGGTAGTAGCATACTCTAACTGGTACAAGCTCATGGAGTGAGACAGAGAGGGCAAATTGTTTTGTTTTCTGTTTATGTCTCCCCCCAACTCCTCACTCTGGGATGATCTAGGGCAGCTGAATTTTCATATGAATATACTGCCACTTCACTGTAACTATTTGAACCCCTGCTCAATATCCGTGGTCCTTTAAATCCTGCTGTATAATACACAGCTGAAAATTACACACACATACACACACACACATATCCATCCAAGCTCCATCCTTAAGAATGAAGAAAAAAGTCAACACTGATGGGTGAATTTATTTGGAAAGTAATCCTCTAGTATACTCATGAGTTAGTATCTGCTTTCAATTACGTAAGGTTGGACAATTAGGAAGGAAAAAAAAAAGTAGAGTTTAATACCAGATTCATAATTTCTCCATGCTTTTTGCACATTTGAGTGAGCTGATTTTGCGCCTTAGTGTGAAGGATCTCAAGTTCTTCCTTAAACTTTTCCAGTATATTTTCAGCCAGGATGTTCCTCTGCAATCCATTTGTTCCCCTTCCCCTCAAGTAGATGACCTAAAACACAGAGACGGCATGAGCTTTTGGCAAATTCCTGTTGCCAACTGTGACATCACCCTAGGGGAATGATGAGGCCCTGTCTTCCCACACACATAAACACCATCCAGGAGAAGAAAGAACACATGTCCCACCCTAGGGAACACTGACAAGACTTTGAAAAGGAAATTGATTGTGAAAAGTCTCCTCACCTCCAGCAAAATAGTGCAAACTGGCTCTGAAGCCCTCTGAACTGGGGCTTGTGTACATTAAGTCTGCAAGTTGAAACAAGAACCTATGTTATTTTATTCAGGCCTACTCTATCTTCCCAAGGAAATACAGCACAGAGGGGAGGACAGATGGGCAGTCAGTGATAGTACGGCCAGAAGTGCCAGGAGGTGAGGGGGGAGCACAAGTGAAGGTAGGATGACTGTTCCTTGAGGATGATGAAACAGATCAGGCTGGATTTGCAGGAGGTGATGCCTGACACCCAGGCCAAAAGACAAAACAAGAATGCCACCCTGAGCCAGCGCCGTGGTCCGTCCAACTGACAACAACTTGAACATCCATTGGTTCGACAAATGTTTATTAAGCACCTGCTATGCTGAGAATACAATAATAAACACCCATGACCCCTGCCCTCATGGAGCTTATCCTCTAAAAAGGGAAACAGAGGCAAAGCAATGAATCTGCTAGCTTCATTCATGGACCTCCAATCAGACACTTTTAATCTAAACCTTTTTTTTTTTTTTTTTTTTTAAAGATTTTATTTATTTATTCATTCATTTATCCCCCCCTTGCTGCTTGTGCTCACTGGGTCAGCTAACCACACTGTGCGGGCGGGCTTGCCTTCACCAGGAGGCCCCGGGAACCGAACCCGGGGCCTCCCATATGGTAAACGGGAGCCCTACTGATTGAGCCACAGCCGCTTCCCTAAACCTTTCTTGAACCTAATTATCTTGTCAGCCCTGGCCAATTTGGAATGAGGGTGATTAGATAATTGTGTGTGTTTGTTACATACTGTGTGGGAGAAAACATGTGGTTGAGCCCGGGAGGCAGATTGAAAGATCAAAATTCAAGTTCCACCTATAGACACTATCTAAATATCTATCAACAGGAGAATGGATAAAGCAATGACCCCCCTCCCTGACACACACACACAATGGATTACCACACAGCAATTAAAAACCTGAACTATGAACTATGGTTATACACAGCAACATGAATGAATCTTACCGCAATTACGTTGAATGAAAGAAACTAGCCACAAGAGAATACATAAGATTCTATTTCGATAATTTAGACAAAATGAATCCAGGGGGCCAGGGGCAAGATGGTGGCTGAGTAAGGAGCTCCAAGAGTTAGGTCAGTTAGTAATCACCCAGAGCTATCTAAAGCATCTGTATGGGGGGCCCAGGAGACCCAGAAGAGTGTCCTACAACATCCTTGAAAGAGTGGAAGGAGGAGACTGCCCACCTGCAGAGAAGTTGTGAGTAGAGCATTCCACGCCGCTGCAGCCAGTGCCTATCCTACTCGAGCAGCATAAGTTGCCTCAGGAGCTATTTCGTGGCTGGAAGTGGAAGTTCCATTTTCCAAAAATAGGGGAGGAAAAGACGGTTGACCACCAACTTCAGCTACCAATTAGTAAATATGGCTGGCTAAAGTATAATCCTAAGAACAGCTAAAGACTGAACCTGTCCAAGTCAGAAAGAGGCCGGTAGCCGCCATTTTAACTCCGCTCCCAGAATGAGGGGAAGTGGGCTGACTGAAAATCATGGTGATGGTAGGGACTGGCTTCTTTCCACCCAGATCAGATTGCAGCCCTAGCCTAGGCTCCAGCCCCACCTCTGGCAGGGAAGAAGCTGAGGGGTTCTGCACCAGCCTCTCCGGGTAACTGCAGGTGCTTTGGGCCAGCATAGACTGAATAGTCAGACACCTGGGGCTCAATCCCACACCCCAATAGGACAGGAGAGGAGCTGTGTTTCCGTGGCCTCTCTGGGCAATGGAAGGCACTTTCTGCCTGTATGGACTGGACTGTTGGGAGCCTGTGGATCTCCCCCTAACACCTAATGAGATAGGAGGGGGCTGATGTTTCTTCAGCCTCTCCAGGCAACAGCAGGTACTATTGGCCTACAGGGACTGAACTTGCTAGGCATTGGTGGTTCCATCCCCAACGCCAAAAGAGCAGAAGGGACAGTTCTCCCTCAGCCTTTCAGGGCAACTGCAGGTGCATTCAACCCACATGCATTATATTGTTGGGAACTCCAGAGGGTCCATCCCCTCCCCTGGCAGGGGAGGAGGGGAGCTGGTGCTATGTCAGTTTTCCTGGACAACTGCAGTCATTTCAGACCCGCATGGCACAGATTGCTAGATACACCTGCAGCTCCATCCCCACCCCAGACAGGGGAGTAAGGGGCATGAAGCTTCATCAGTCTCTTTGGGCAACTACAGACAGTCTTGGCCTGCATGACTTGGGTTATTACACACAGATGCAGCTCTTTCCATACCCCTGGCAGAGGAAAAGGTGGGAGAATCTTCATCAGTCCTTGGGGCAACACAGGCAGCTTCAGCATCCACAGCTTATAGTACCAATTATATCCTTGGTTCCTACTACACAACCAGCAAGGGGGAAAGGGTAAGAAAGCCCTCAACTAAAGAGAGAGATTGCATCCAGAATAAATACATCTAGTAAACCAGGTGCCAAGACACCAACAAAAAACTATAATCCATTCTAAAAAACGGGAAGCTATGGCCCATTCAAAGGAATGAGATAAGCCTCCAGATGACATAAAGGAGTGGAGACAACTAATCATAGATGTTCAAACAAATGTCCTTTATAAATTAAATGAGAGGACTAAAGAGATTAAGAATATTAAGAAGACACGGGGTGAGCACAATGAAGAATTTGAAAGCACACACAGAAAAACAGCATATCTTATGGGAATGAAAGGTACAATAAATGAAATTTAAAATACACTGGGGAAGCAGATATGGCTCAACTGGTTGGGCTCCCATTTACCAGGTTTGATTCCCGGGGCCTCCTGGTGAAGGCAAGCTGGCCTGCACAGTGCGGTGAACTGATGGACCGCACAGCACGATAGCTGGCACAGCAAGATGACACAACAAAGGGAGACAAGGAGACACAGAAAAACGCACAGCAAAATGGACACAGTGAGCACAAGCAACAAGGGCGATAAATAAATAAAATAAACCTTTTAAAAAAATACAATGGAGGCATATAACTGATTTGGGGAGGCAGAAGAAAGGATCAGTGAGCTTGAAGACATGGCTTCCACAAGCAAACATATGAAAGAACAGATGAAGAAAAGAATGGAAAAAATTTAACAGGGCCACAGGGAACTAAATGACAGCAAGTGACATGCAAACATATGCATCATGGGTGTCCCAGAAGGAGAAGAGAAGGAAAGAAGGAATATCTGAAGAAATAGTGGTAGAAAATTTCCCAGCCCTATTGAAGGACATAGATATCCGTGTCTAAGAAGCACAACATACTCCCAACTGAATAAATCCAAATAGACCAACTCCAAGACATATACTAATCAGAATGTCAAATGGCAAAGACAAAGAGAGAATTTTGAGAGCAGCAAGAGAAAAGTGATACATAACATAGAGGGGATACCCAATAAGATTTAGTGCCAATTTCTCATCAGAAACCATGGAGGCAAGAAGGCAGTGGTATGATATATTTAAGATGCTGCAAGAGAAAAACTTCCAGCCAAGAATCTTATATCTGGCAAGATTGTCTTTCAAAAATGAGGGCAAGTTTAGAATATTCACAGACAAACAGAAAGTGATAGAGTTTGTAGCCAACAGACTGGCTTTGCAGGAAATACTAAAGGGAGTGCTACAACCTAAAAAGAAAAGACAGGAGAGGGAGTCTTGGAAGAGAGTCTAGAAATGATGACTATATCAGTAAAAGTAACTAAGAGTGTAAAAAGAGTGGTGAAACTAAAATATGACAGATAAAACCCAAAGGTCAAAATGGGTGAAATAAGAACTAACTTTATGGAAATAACATTGAATGCTAATGGATTAAACTCCTCAATCAAAAGACATAGACAAGCAGAATGAATAAGAAAAGATGAGCCATCTATTTACTGTCTACAAGAGACTCACCTTAGACCCAAAGATATCAGAAGATTGAAAGTGAAAGGCTGGAAAAATGTTTCACGCATGCAGTAATCAAAAGAAAAGCTGGAGTAGCTATACTCATATCAGATGAAATAGACTTTAAAAGCAAAACTGTTATTAGAGATAAGGAAGGACATTATATGTTAATAAAAGGGGCAATTCATCAGGAAGAAATAACAATCATAAATGTATATGCACCTAACCAGGATGCCCCAAGATACATGAGGCAAACACTGGCAAAAATGAAGAAAGAAATAGATATCTCTACAATAATATTTGGAAACTTCAACACACCACTCTCAGCATTGGATAGAACATTTGGGCAGAAGATCAATAAAGAAACATAGAGCTTGAATAATATGATAAATGGACTAAACCTAATAGACATATACAGAACTTTGCACCCCCAAACAGCAGGATATACATTCTTCTAGGGCTCATGGATCTTTCTCCAGGATAGATCACATGTCGGGTCACAAAACAAATCTCAATAAATTCAACAAGATTGAAATTATACAAAGCACTTTCTCTGATTATAATGGGATAAAGGTAGAAATCAACAAGAGGCTGAAAAAGGGAATATTCACAAATATATGGAGATTAAACAACACACACTTAAATAATCAATGGGTCAAAGAACAAATTGTGAGAGAAATCAATAAATATCTTGAGATGAATGAAAACAAGAGCACAACATATCAGAATCTATGGGATGCATCTCATGCATGTGCAGAGAGGGAAATTTATAGCCCTCAATGCTCACATTAAAAAAGAAGAAAGAGCTAAAATCAATGACCTAACTATACAGCTGGATGAACTAGAAAAATCACAACAAACTATTCACAAAGCAAGTATAAGGAGTGAAATAACAAAGATCAAAGCAGAAATCAATGAAATTGAGAACAACAACAACAACAAAATAGAATTAACAAAACCAAAATTTGGTTCTTTGAGAAAAGTAACAAAATCGACAAACGCTTAGCTAGACCGACAAAGAAAAGAGGAAAGAAGATGTAAATAAATGAAATCAATGAAAACGAGGGCATTACTACTGACCCCACTGAAATAAAAGAGATCACAAGAGGATACTATGAACAACTGTATGCCAACAAACTAGACAATGTAAATGAAATGGAAAAATTCCTAGGAACATACAAACAACCTACACTGACCCTAGAAAAAATAGAAGACCTCAACAAACTCATCAGAGGAGATTGAAACAGTCATCAAACACCTCCCCAAAATGTAAAGTCCAGGACCAGATGGTTTCACAGGTACCAAGCATTCAAAGAAGATTTAATACCAGTCTTACTCAAGTGCTTCCAAAAAATTGAACATGACGAAATGCTACCAAACTCATTCTATGCAGCCAATATCACCCTAACACTAAAGCCATGTAAAGCTATTACAAAAAAAGAAAATGACAGACCCAATTCCCTAATGAATATGGATGCAAAATTCCTCAACAAAATACTTGTTAATTAAATCCAACAACTCATTCAAAGAATTCTTCATCATGATCAAGTGGGTTTTATTCCAGGCATGCAAAGGTAGTTTAACACAAGAAAATCCACCAGCATAATACACTACATTAATAAATCAAAAAAGAAAAATCACATGATCCTATTGATTGATGCAGAAAAGGCATTTGACAAAATACAGCATCCTTTCTTGATAAAAATACTACAAAAGATAGGAATTGAAGGAAACTTTCTCAACATAATAAAGGCCATATATGAAAAACCCACAACTAACATTGAACTCAATGGTGAAAGACTGAAAGCTTTCCCATTGATATCAGGGACAAGACAAGGATGCCCAGTGTTACAACTGTTGTTCAATATAGTGCTAGAGGTTCTAGCAAGAGCAATCAGGCAAGAAAAAGAAATAAGAGCATCCAAATTGGAAAGGAAGAAGTAAAACTGTTGTTATTTGCAGATGATATGATCCTATACCTAGAAAGTCCCCAAAAAATCTGCAACAAAGCTGCTAGAGCTAATAAACAATTTCAGTAGAATGTCAGGATACAAGATCAATACGCCAAAATCAGTAGTGTTTCTATACACTAGTGATGCACAATCTGAGGAGGAAATCAGGGAAAAAATCCATTTACAATAGAGACTAAAAGAATCAAATATTTAGGAATAAACTTAGGATGTAAACAAGGATGTAAAGCACTTGTATTCAGAAAACTACAGTTCATTGCTAAAAGAAATTTAAAAAGACCTAAATAACTGGAAGAACATTCCATGCTTATGGATTGGAAGACTAAATATCATTAAGATGTCAATTCTACCCAAATTGATACTCATATTCAGTGCAATCCCAATAAAAATTCTACCAGCAGTTATTTTTTTAAAGATTTATTTATTTATTTACTTACTTACTTACTTTTTATCCAACCCCCCACCCTCACCCCCCATTTTTGCTGTTTTTGTGTCCATTTGCTGGGCAATTCTCTGTGTCTGTTTCCTGCCCTCTCTTCTCATCCTTCTCCTTCTGTCTTCACCGACCGGGATTCGATCCTAGGAACCCCTGATGTGGGAGAGAGGCTTCCTACCACCATTGCCACCTTAGTTCCTGGTTTTTCAGTGCATCTCGTCATGGCTCACCCTTGTGTTACTCTCCTGTTACATCATCATCTTGCTGCATGGCTCGGCGGGGCCTGACAGCACACCCCCTCGTGGGGCCTGATGGCGCACCCACACACAGGGCCTGACAGCACACCTGCTCATGGGGCCTGATGGCTAACCCATGCATGAGGCCTGGCAACGCACCCGCTTGCAGGTCCTAATGGCGCACCCACATGTGGGGACTGAGGGGCTCACCTGCTTATGGGGCCTGATGGCGCACCCGTGCACAGGGCCTGGTGGTGCACTCGCTCGCAGGGCCCGGCGGCCCACGTGCCTTCTATATATTTTTCTTTTTTTATTTTACCAGGAGGTCCCAGGGATCGAACCCAGGTGCCTCCATATGGGAGACGGACCCCCAACCATTTGAGCCACATCTACCAGCAGTTTTTAAACAAATGGAAAACATAATTATCAAATTTATTTGGAAGGGTAAGGGGTCTCAAATAGTCAGAAACATATTAAAAAGTAAAAACGACATTGGAGGGCTCTCACTTCTGGAATTTAAATTGTATTACCTGGCTACAGTGGTAAAAACAGCATGGTATTGGCATAAAGATAGACACATTGACCAATGCAACCGAACTGATGGTTCAGAAACAGACCCTCACATCTATGGTCAAGTGATTTTTGACAAGCCTATCAAATCCACCCAGCTGGGGCAGAACAGTCTAATTAACAAAAGGTGCTGGGAGAACTGGATATCCACAGCCAAAAGAAAGAAAGAGGACCCCTATCTCACATCTTATACAAAAATTAACTCAAAATGGATCAAAGACCTAAATATAAAAGCAAAAGCCATAAAGCTCCTAGAAGAAAATGTAGGAGAACTTCTTCAAGATCTGGTGGTAGGCGATACATTCTTAAACTTTACACGAAAAGCATGAACAACGAAAGAAATCATGGATAAATGGGACCTCCTCAAACTTAAACACTTTTGTGATTCAAAGGACTTCATCAGGGGACGGATGTGGCTCAAATGGTTGGGCGTCCGTCTCCCATATGGAGGGACCTGGGTTCGTTCCCTGGGACCTCCTGGTTTAAAAAAAAAAAAAAAAATACTTCATCAAGAAGATGAAAAGTCAGCCCACTCAATGGGAGAAAATATTTGGAAATCACATATCTAATAAGGGAATGTCATATAAAGAGACCATATAACTATATAAAGAGACCATACAACTCAACAGTAATAGAGCAAGCAATGCATTTTAAAAATGGGCAGAAGACTTAAATAGATATTTTTTCCAAAGAGGAAATACAAATGGCCAAAAAGTACATGAAAAAATGTTCACTATCACCAACTATTAGGAAATTGCAAATCAAAAGGACAATGGGATATCATCTCACGTTGCACAGAATAGCCATTATTAAAACAAAACAGGGAAGCGGCTGTGGCTCAATCAGTAGGGCTCCCGTTTACCATATGGGAGGCCCCAGGTTCGGTTCCCGGGGCCTCCTGGTGAAGGCAAGCCCGCCCGCACGGCGTGGTTGGCTGACCCAGCGAGCACAAGCAGCAAGGGGGGGATAAATGAATAAATAAATAAAATCTTAAAAAAAAAAAAAAAAAACAGAAAACAAGTGCGGGAGAGGATGTGGAGAAATAAGAACACTTCTTCACTATTGGTAGGATTGTAAAATGGTGCAGCCTCTTTGGAAGACAGTTTGGCAGCTCCTCAGAAAGCTAAATATAGAACTGCCATATGATCCCTCTACTAGGAATATATCCAGAAGAAATGAAAACTGTGGCACGAACAGACATCTGCACACCGATGTTCATAGCGGCATCATTCACAATTGCCAAAGATGGAAACAACCCAAGGGTCCATCCACCAAACAATGAAATAAAATGTGGTTTATACACACGATGGAATACTCTGCTGCAGTAAGAAGAAATGAAATTGGGACACATACGGTAACATGGATAAATCTTGAAGACATTATGCTAAGTGAAATAAGCCAGACACAAAAGGACAAATATTGTATGGTCTCACTAATATGAACTAAATACAAAGAATAAACACTCGGAGTTAAAACCTAGAGTATAGATTATTAGAGGGCTGTGAAGGAGTACTGATGCTTAAACTATGTAGAAGTTTTAATTAACTTGACTATAAAAGTGGGGAAAAGGGAAGCGGCTGTGGCTCACTCAGTGGGGCTCCCGTTTGCCATGTGGGGGGCCCCGGGTTCGGTTCCCGGGGCCTCCTGGTGGGGGCAGGCCCGCCAGCGCAGCGTGGTTGGCTGACCCAGCAAGCACAGGCAGCGGGGGCGGGGGGGGGAATGAATAAATAAATAAAATCTTTAAAAAAAAAAAAAAAGTGAGGAAAAGGATAGAATTGATGGTAACACATTAGAGTGAGTAGCAGCTGGTTAATAAATAGCATTGTGGTGTAAAAGGGTAGTTGAGGGATGTAAATGTCACTTGAAAGAAAGCTAGAGAATAATCTAGGGACTGAATAATACAGTGAACCCAGAGGTGGATGAGAATTGCTTTAATAGTACAAATGCAAGAATGTCCTTCTGCGAATTAGAATGGATGTACATCACTATTGCAGGGTGGTGGGAATGTGTAAAAGCATGGGAAAAATAAAATTAATGTATCCTATGGACTATAGTTAACAGCAGTATTATAATATTCTTGTATCAATGCCAAAAATGTACTGTGTTAATAATAGGGGGGCATGGAAAAAATAAGCCAAATCGATGTTATATACCAGTTAGTGGTCATAGTATGATTACATTATCTCATAATCTGTAACAAATGTTCCACAATGGTGTGGTGTGTTAGTGAAGGGGTGTTGTATAAGAATTTTACACATGCGCATGACTGTTTTGTAAGTTCACAATTTCTGTAATAAAAATATATTCAAAAGAACTTATAAAAAAAAAACATGAATCCAGGTGGAAGAGTTCAGAATGGTTACTTCTGGGTGCAGGGTCATTTCCCGAGAAGGGCAAGAGCTAAAGGAACGTTTCCTGTCTTGATCTGGGTTTGACTTACATGGATGTATACATCCACATGCATCCCAAGGAATTACTATAAGCTTCAGATTTGTGTACTTTATATACTATATATATATATATATATTTTTTTTTTTTTTAAAGATTTTATTTATTTATTCATTTATCCCCCCCTTGCTGCTTGTGCTTGCTGGGTCAGCTAACCACGCCGCGCGGGCGGGCTTGCCTTCACCAGGAGGCCCCGGGAACCGAACCTGGGGCCTCCCATATGGTAAACGGGAGCCCTACTGATTGAGCCACAGCCGCTTCCCTTTATATACCATATTGTATGCACTTTGTACCTTAAAGAAAAAAATTTCTACATGAACATAAACATTAAGCCTAGTTTTCCTTATCTACAAGATGGGGATAAGGAATGGGTCTGTCCAATTCATTTTTTTTGTGGAGTAATTTCTTCCCCTGAATTCTGTGGGAAATTTCCACAACAGTGGCGTTTTGTACTGAGAGGTGGGGTTGGGATTCCAACCCTCTCTCTGTAACTCATTAAACTGTTTTTGGGAACATTTGTAAACAATAAAATACAGGGTTAAAGGGATTACTGTCGGGGTCAGATGTGGCTCAACTGGTTGGGCGTCCGTCTCCCATATGGAGGAACCCGGGTTCGATCCCTGGGACCTCCCGGTAAAAAAAAAAAAAAGGAGTTAGTACTTGAACTTAAAAAAAAAAAAAAAAAAAAGGGATTACTGTCCTTGTAATGCTTAAAGTGAATTTTCTGTTACATCTCTGAAAAGGGGCATTTTAAGGAAGTCTCAGAAAGCCAGAAAGCTTGGATTTAGAGATTATCTTCAGCATAACCCGGATTTAATAAATTTTGCCATGTCCTTTCTAGACTGTTCCCCCCACCCGCCTCGCCCTGTTTCTGGAGTGAGACGCTGCTCCTCACAGAGCCTGTTCCTTAAATCTCTTTCAGTTCAGCAGAGGAATGTGAGCTTGGTGCCCCACTTGGCAGCTCCTGTTCCTGCTTTCTGCTTCAGGAAGCAGAGGTTGACTGAAATTTCTGTTCTACCTGCTGGGAATTTCACTGGTTCTTCTGGAGTTCTTCTGGAGTGTGGGAAGAACTCGACGTGTGAAGCAGGCAGATCCAGGTTGGAATCCCAACACCTCTCACTACAAAATGCCACTGTTAGGGGACCCAGGACCTCCCGGTAAAAAAAAAAAAAATGCCACTGTTGTGGAAATTTCTCACTGAATTCAGTGGGAGAGATACTGCACCGAAAATGAATTAGCCAGACCAGTAATACCAGTACCTGGGGTATAGGCTTTTGTGCGGTATTTTGTTATTGTTCTTTACAATTGAAAGCAAAATTGAAAGCAAAGAGCATTGAAAGTTTTCCTGCTGTCCTCTTCATCTCCTCTCTCTCAACTCCTTGAATCTACTCAATCATCCTGGAGCTAATTTCCACCTCCCCAAGCCAGAGTCAGAGAAAGAGCTGCCTCTCTGGATGCTCCCGTCTTTTCTCAAATGTGCAGCTGGTGCAAATTCTTGGCCGCTGCCTGCATGACTCAGCCTGCTCGGTCCCTTCCACCCCCACCGCTCTCTGTGCCAGGGTTAGACATGAGTGCGCTGAGGGGCCCTCAGCTCAGCTCAACCCACAGAAAATGCAGCCTGGCGCACCACAGCGCTTCTCCCTCTGGGGGCCACACCTGCGCTACGCCCCCCACCCCCAAATTCAAGTTCAACAAGCGTATTTTTAAAATAACAGATGCAAAGATCTCTAGCAAACTTCCTCCGCCCTTTGCATTTTCCTTACAGACTCTCACAGAGTCTGAATGGACGCCAAGGATTGTCCTCTAGGAGGAGGGAAAGCAGAAATTTGGGAAGGGGACAAGAGAATTCCTATTTTGCAAAGTGGGTAGATAGAAGTTTCTGTTCTGATAAGTAAAACTAAAATGGCCACCGGCCTTGGGAGTTGCTGGGAGGGATCCCTTCCGGAGAAAGGATTTGCCAGAAGACAAAAACAATTGACCTGCAGGGGCTTTCTGAGAAAATGGAACAGTGGAACACACCTACAGGACTGAACCTAAGCAACGGCTGGTGATAAACCAATTTTGGTCCAGCAGAGAGAGCATCAGAATGGACAAGCATCCCATACTAATCAATGTACATCTGCTCGCCAGTCAGTAAGACCCCCACCCCCCATGTAAACTGGAAATATAACCAATCTGAAATAGACACTTAGGAAGAGGGCTTTCCAACGGAAACAGCCCAAATAAGGCAATGCAGCTTAGCTATCCAATCAGAACATGTTCTCACTTGCTTCCCTTTTGCCCTCTATCAGCACCCCCTTTCCAGCCCCTTGGCAGAGATCCTGTCCACCTAAGGTTTTGATGCAGCCCGATTCATGAATCGTAAACTGCTCAAATAAACTTCCATAAATAATATCTTGTCTATTATTGTATTTGAGTAGTTGCCTCCAGTTGCTGGAACAACAAACAGAGATTTAAGTGTATTACTTAAAATCATGACAGAGAAACTAAATGTTCAAACGACTTAGGGAGGGGAGGGAAGATGGAGAAGGAGCGGTGAGCTAAATCCTCGGCCATCAAAGAGAAAGTGAATGCCAGGAGTATCTAAATCTGATGGACAGAAGAAGAGCAGAATGAGCACATAATTTAGAGCTATGGAGGTAACAACAAGAACTATCTAGAAAAAGTTAAAAGAGGTTGCCTCTGGGGAGAAGGATTGGGGCTGGGAAGAAATGGAGCAGAGATTGCTGCTTCTCATAAGGTCTTTTCTACGGTTCACCCTGTTAACCTCGTTTTTACCCTGTTAACATTGTGTATGTATCACTTTGACGTGACTTTAAAATAAATACACAAACATAAGAAAATTCCAGCTAGAAAATTAAAATTATCCACTCAAGCATCCAGTGATTTGAGCTGCTGTCCCACCCCTCTCCCCCAATATCCAATTGATTTTTCTTTTCCTTTTTTTTTAGGAGGTACAGGGGATTGGACCCAGGACCTAGTACATGGGAAGCAGGTGCTCAAACACTTTGAGCTACATCTGCTCCCTTCCAATTGATTTTATTATTATTATTTTTTAAGATTTATTTATTTCTCCCCCTCTCCCCTTGTTGTTTTTGCACTCGCTGTCTGCTCTCTGTGTGCTCCTCTGTTCCTGCTTGTCTTCCCTCTAGGAGGCACCAGGGACCAGGGACCTTCCAGAGTGGAGAGAGGTGCTGAATCTCTTGTGCCACCTCAGCTCCCTGGTCTGTCGCGTCTCCCATTGTCTCTCTTCTGTGTCTCTTTTTTGTTGTGTCATCTTGCTGTGCCAGCTCTCCATGCGGGCTAGCACTCCTGCGCGGCCCAGCACTCCGCTCGGGCCTGCTCACCGTGTGGACCAGCCTGCCCCTCACCAGGAGGCCCCGGGAATTGAACCCTGGACCTCCTACATGGTAGACAGGAACCCAGTCACTTAAGCCACATCCGCTTCTCCCAATTGATTTTTAAGTCTCTCTAATCAGCACTACCCCTCCATTCCCACTGACATTGCCTGAATCCAGGCCCCCACAGGATCCCTGACAGAATTTCTCTCTTCCTGCAACCCACCCACTCTGTTTTCTTCCCTTCCTTCCCATTTCTCTCCTTCCCTTCCTTTTTACCCCCTTCCTTCCCTCCCTCCTTCCCTTCCTTCCTTCTATATTAAAAGGGCCATGAGCAACAGCAATCCTACATTCTGGTTGGGGAGAGAGATATTACCCAAATAAGCACACAAAAAGTTCTATGAGAGTATATAGCCCGTGTAACAGTGGGCTTTTGAAAGCCAAGGCTATTATGACCTTTTCCTGGCTAAAATTGTTACTGGTCTTCCCTTGCTTACACAATAAAATGCAAAGCCCTAAACTACCCTTCCTGTGTTTCCCACAATACTCCACAGTAAGGCCTTCTGCATCTACTAGCCATCTCTTAAACATCTCCTTTCCCACTCCCAGAGCTTGATGTCTGTTTTCCACTTCCTGGAATGTCTTCTCCATCCACGTCTGCCCTACTTTGTAGATTCTACCAAGAAGTCACCTCTTTTGAAACCTTCCTTGCCTCCTACAGCACATTATACTGATCTCTATAATTTCTTACTTAAGCCACAAGCTATGTCCCTGTCACTCCCGACCATGTATTATGGATTGATATGTTGAAGCCCTGAATCTCCAGTACCTTGGAATGCAAACTTCTTTGGAAATAGAGTCATTACAGATGGAATTAGGCAAGTTAAAATGAAGGCTAGTGTGCCCATACCTTCCTACATACTGGGCAGCAGAACTGGCCATCAATGTGGGTGCAGTTTTGACAAACCAAGATGAGCTCCAGGCACTGTTTGCAGAAGTTGTGAGAGCAGGAGAGGACCAGCACGGGGGGAGTGAAAAGCTCCATGCACACAGGGCAGGACAGCACCTTGCTCAGGGCCTCCATGATCTCTGCGGTGCCAGCCCCTCTCCCAGGCCACCGCCCCTCCCCCAGTTAGACTTCTAGAACAGGCGTGGAATACAGTTCTGGGAGGCAGGTCACAATGGGACCACTGCCAGGCTTGTCTTTCCTCAAGGGACAGAAGAAGCAAAGGAAGCTCCTCAGACACCCCAGAGGGCACCAGGACATGTTGGGGAAGGGGTGAGGGGGGCATGAAGCCAGCCAAATCCAGCCCAAGCCTTTTTTTTTTTTTTAATATGGCTCAAGAGCTACGAGTGCCTTTTGCATTTCTAAAGGATTGTAACAAAACAATGCCAAGAGTATGCAACAGAGACGGAATATTTGCTCTATGATAAGCATAAATGGAATCTAGTCCATCTCACAGGCACAGTCCCCTCATTTCCATTTTAGCAGTAGTAGGGAAGAGGGGAAGGGGCAATGAATGGGGAATCAGAAGTCTTGGGCTCAAGCCTCAACCCCACAATTTTCTCCTGCTGTTACTTTATGCACCATGTTGAACCAGTTCATGTCGAATCCCTTTCAGCTCTAGGATTCTGCAAATCTGTGGTCTCTGGTGTGTTACTTAACCTTCCCTAATGTGAGAATGATTGGACGTGTCCTACCTGGCTGGAGCATTCTGAGGAAGAGGGACTTGTCTTAATAAGAAGCTCCCCTTAAGCGCCTACTTCTAGTCAGGCAATGGATCAGGCGGTTGTCATATGTTAGCTCTCATTTCGTCTCTACCATCCTAAGAAGCCCAGGTAATTAGCTTTCATTTGATCAAGGGAACGGAGTATGGAGCTGTAGAAAAACTTGCCCCAGACTGAGCTGCATGCAAATAACAGAGCTGATTATGCATCTTGCCTGATGGAAGCCTTTGCTTCTGACTGGGTTGTGCTGCCTCACAAACAAGTCCTCCTCTAGGTGTGAAAGTTCTTGGTAAAATGCGTGGCTTCCTTACACTACTGGATATGCTTATGAGCTTATGGAAAGCCGGGGAGAAAGGAGCAGAAATCCACCCCTTATGCACTCAGCCTCCATTGAACAAACGTGTTGAGCACTGAGTACATTGGAGACACGCGATGGGCCATGTGGGGTCTTAAAACGCAGCTGCCGCTGGCTGTTCCTGACGGTGGCAGCCACTAAGGAGGGCTCTCTACATGCTCAGCATCCGTCATCACCTTTACTCATCACAGCACTCCTGTGTAAGCGTTTCCATTTTACAAACAGGAAGAAGGCAACATCCCTTCTCTTAGACTACTCCGAGTCCAACATGAAGAAAAACAGATCAAGAGAGATGCAGAGGGAAGTGGATGTGGCTCAACCAGTTGGGTACCTGCCTACAACATGGGAGGTTCCGGGTTCAGTTCCAGTGCCTCCTAAAAGAAGATGAGCAGACAGCATCTTCTGCTGCAATGAGCCAGCCCCCACTGCAACGAGCAAATGCCACAAGCCAGCAGATGCCATAGCCTGTGGGAAGCAGATGTGTCTCAGGCCGTTGGGCACTCGCCTCTCATATGGGAGGTCCCAGGTTTGGTTCCCAGTGCCTCCTGGAGAAGGCAAGCAAACAATGAGCAGATAGATGAGAGAACCATCTGGGGGAGGTGGGGATAAATAAAGAAAAATAAAGTAAATAAATAAATCTTAAAAAAAAAAAAAGAGAGAGATGGGGACATCCTGACTGGCCCATCGGTCACACGTTCCCTTGCAATCTTTATTACAGAAGCCAGAAAAGCTGAATCCTCCTTGTGACAGTTTGAAGTTCTTTTATGAATCCCAAAAAGAGAAAGATTATGTTTTTGAACTAATCCATCCCCGTAGGTGTAAGATCCTTTTGATTGGACTACATCAGTGAGGCGTGACTCAGTTTGAGTCTCCACCCTCTTGCTGGGTCTGATATAAATGGTGACACAGAGAGAGAGACAGGAAAAGGGAGCTTCCATATTTGATCCTGCAATGTGATCAGCTGTGGTTTGTCCACAGCTGCCAAAAGGCAGAGAAGCCAGAGAGACTGAGAAAGGAGGCCTGAAAAGAGACAAGCCCTGTGCCCAGCTGCCCATAGCTGAGCTTCAGGAGATGGTGGATTCTGGAGAGGAAGGCAGGGACTTCGGCAGAGATCAGCCACCATATTCGCCCCATGGCTGGACACCAGGATCACTAGTAGCTGATTTAGGTGAGAAAGCATCTCTGATAGTGCCTTGGTTTGTGACCTTTCACAGCCTCGGAACTGTAAGATTTTACCCCAAATAAAATTTCCATTATAAAAGCCAAACCATTTGTTACTTTGCATCAGCAGCCTTTGGCAAACTATTATTGGACTCTAACATCCAGGGGTGGTCAAGAGATATGCTTTTGGCCAACAAGACTTACATTGTTTGCTGAGAGGTTTGGGGGGAAATCTTTTGCTTTCCTGATTTCATCACCCTTTGCCTCATCACTCCACCTTTTATGAAAACCTAAAACTTGGAGTTGTTGCAGCCTTTTTGTAACCATGAGGGAAAAAACTAAGAGAATCTCAGACATGGGACTCTGACACCACCAAACTGCTGGACCAGTGACTCCAATTTATTGTTACACAAGAGAAACAAAGACACCGTCAATTGCATTTGTAATCCTAACTGATGAAAGCATTTGGAGACTATGCGATTCCACTGGAGAGCAGAAGGGATTACCGAAGGTATGGCTGCCACTGGTAGTTGCTTACTCTACTAGAGCCATTACCTTCTGTCTTGCTAACAGAATCCCAGCTACACTGAGGGCTCCAAAATGCCCAGCCCTGAGATGATTCTCATTGGTACAAGTCCATCAAGGCAATTCCATGCCCCCTTCCCAGATATTTCCATAACTTTAGGGAGTCCTCCATAACTTGGCTTCCTGGTCCAGTTCTTGCCAATGAGATGCCAGGTGACTCTTCTTGATGGATTACTGGGAGACTTTTCCCTCCTTAGTAAAAAGAAAAATCTCCCACCCCTTTTTCTTTGCTGCCTTCCCCTCTCCCCACCTTGAATGTTGTTATGTGAGGATGTAATCTTGGAATTTCAGCCGCTATCTTATGATCCTGATGTAAAGACCCAAAGATCTGCAAAGATGCCAACCCAGATTCTTGACTTTGGCATCAGTGAGCTGCTGAAAACTGGAATTTTACTTTACTTAAAATGGTTTTTCTAAGTAAAGAATAAAAGTCTTCCTTATTTAAGTCACCATGCTTATTCTTTTTTTTTTTTTTTAGATTTTATTTATTTATTCCCCCCACCACCACCTCGTTGTTTGTTCATCTTCTTTTTTTAGGAGGCACTGGGAACCAAACCTAGGACCTCCCGTGTGGTAGGCGGGCACCCAACTGCTTGAGCCACATCTGCTTCCCTCACCATGCTTATTCTTAACGTGCACACAAGGCTACCTGGAAGACCTGACATTTGAGCTGAGGCTTGAAGGATGGGTCATATTTGGACATGCAAAGATAAAGGAGAGAGTTGAGGGGAGGAATATTCCAGAAAAGGAACAGTTGGGAACCAAAGCATAGAGCTGGAAAGCATGGACTCTATTACGGAAAGAGTGAGTAGTTCAGTTGAAAAGCAGTAATAGTGTTTGGACTAGGATTCTTTTTATTACAAAGGTCAAAAATTTATAATTCCACCTGGTTTATTGGGGGGTGAAGTGAGTGTATTGGCCCCAACGTGAAACATCCGGAGTATAACTGGCCACGGGCATTGCCAGATTCAAGGCTCAGATGATGTCAGCACAGCTCATTTTTCTCCACTTCTCCACTCCACTCTATACTGATTTCATGATCAGATTCTACCAAGTGGCCCTAGGCAGCTCAGACTTCCAAAGACGTCTTCCCCCCAAATTCTGAGATTTCCTCTTGATTAGACTTGCTGAAACCACATGCCCACTCCTGACCTCTTCTAGATGCATGGGGCCTGCCAGTCTTCCCTGGAATTAAGCACAATGTTCTGGACAGACCGTGATGGTTGGAGAATAAGCAAATTCATAGAGACAGAAAGTAGACTACAGGTTACCGGAGGCTGGGAGAAGGGAGAAATGGGGAATTATTGCTTAGAGTCTGCTTCAGTCTGCTAGGCTGCTGGAAGCAATATATCAGAAACAGGCTGGTTTTTACAATGGGAATTTATTAGCTTACAAGCTTACAGTTTTGAGGCCGAGAAAAACGTCCAAATCAAAGCATCACCAGGTTTCTCCCCAGAGACCGGCTGCCAGCAATCCTGGACTCTTCTGTTAAATGGCAAGGCACATGATAGTGTCCTCTGGTCTTTCCCTTCTCTTCCCAGTTTCCTTGCTTCAGCTTCTGGCTTCCTCTGTTTTTTTCTCTCTCTCCGGATTAATCCTGTTTATAAAGGACTCCAGTAAGAGGATTAAGACCCACCCTGGGTCACACCTTAAATGGAGTAACCTAATCAAAAGGTCCCACCTACAGTAGGTTTATACCCACAGGAATGGATTAACTTTAAGAACATAATTTTCTGGGGTCCATCCATCTTCAAACTGAAGCAGGATAGTAAAATAGGGAATCAATAGACGGATCTGGAACCTGGCAAGAAGTCCACATGGATATCGATACCCCCAAGATAACTGCTGGAAGACCCTCACAAAATTCTGCCATTCAGAATGAGATTTCCTCCAGAAGCCAGGAGAAGCCCCAGAGATTCCCCAAGGACCTTTTCATTGGGCCCTTCCCCGGGGGGTTAATCGGTGGGGTAATCAATCAAAATAGCAAACAGCTAGAACTCCTCCCATGTCATTAGCAAAGGGGCAGAATAATTAATGTTTTAAAAAGCAAGCACAAAGGCCGAATCTCTCTCTCTTGCCTTCGCCCTGTCCCCGTGACTGTTCGTGCCTTATTCTGGCCTTCTTCACCCCCACCTGGATCAATATGCAAGTAAAACCTGGACATTTATAATCTGTAATGGGAAATTGTAGTCTGTAAATCAGCCCTCTTCATCACACTTCAGCCCCTTCCCCTCTCTCTGGGATCCATGATCTGTTAATTTCTCCCATTTCTCCTCCCTCCCTACCTTAATAAATTACTGGCCTAATCAATGTGGCATACTCTTGAAATTCATTTCCTGCAGTTTAGCCAAGAACCTAGACAAAATCTGGTTACAAAACCATCAGAGTTTCTGTCTGGGATAACGAAAAAGTTTTGCCAATGGATGGTGGCAAATGGTAGGACAGCTACTAAATGTAATTGATGCCACAGAATTGTATACTTAAAATGGTTAAAATGGCAAATTTTATGTTTTATATAACACAACTAAAAAAATTACTGGAAAAAAAAGTATTAAAAAAAGAAAGAAAAAAAGACAGAGAATTCCAGCCCAAGTTTTAAATTATTCTATTCAGGACACATTGACATGTTGCTGTTCGCGTTTCTAAACGCTTCCGGGAAGCGGCTGTGGCTCAATCAGTAGGGCTCCCGTTTACCATATGGGAGGCCCTGGGCCCGGTTCCCGGGGCCTCCTCGTGAAGGCAAGCCCGCCCGCACGGCGTGGTTAGCTGACCCAGCGAGCACAAGCAGCAAGGGGGGGATAAATGAATAAATAAATAAAATCTAAACGCTTCCTTTTGCTTTTTATACTTACCCCGTGGACATTCTGGTTGGAGAGCCGCACTTTGAGCAGCGCTGGCCGGGCCTGTCCTGTCTCTCACCGGCTCTGTCAGGGCCACCGGGCCTGGTGCCACAGCTTGTGCCCTGCAGGGAGCACTGGCAGAGGGCCGGGATGGGGGTTGGGATTCAGCCTGAGCTCAATCAACCTAGGGGTGGTGTGGGACCATTGATTGAACTACCACTGTGCCCCAGGCATCGTATTAAGCATTCTGCATAGGACATCCCATTCAATCAGCAGCACAATCACGGGAAGCAGGCCCTATCTGACTCTGTGTCACAGCCTCTTGCAGATGAGGAAAAACTCATAGAGGTGCCAGGTCGTACTGAGGGCGGAGCCAGAGCTGAACCCGGAGGGACCCACTTGCTGAATTATGGGCGCGTGCGCCGTCAGGGGCGGTGGCGCGGTGCCTGGAGAGAGTGTACCGAGCGGGGTGAAGCCCTAGAGGAGACTGACAGGAGCGTGGGCAGCCCCGGCGTGCAGAGGGCGGGACGGAGGGAACCCAGAGGAGGACCCGGAGCAGTCAGAGGGGCGGAAGAGACCGCATCTGAGGGGAGAGCCGAGCGAGCCCACCCTGCCTCCGAGGCTGGACGGGGCGGTGCCTTTGGAAACTCAGACTTTATAGTGACCTAGAACAGTGGAGTGGAAGAGCAGGGCTGGATGCCCGATTAGGAGGGGTTCGGGAACGACGTGGAGGAGAGGAAGTGACAGCAGCCAGCAGCCCGCCCCGCGCAGCGCACGCACCCGCCACGCGTGTCTCCTCGGCGGCTCTGGTTCCTAGTTAGAGGCCGCCCGGGTGACAACTGAGATGGACAACTTTGGGGTTCTTTGCCCCAACCTTCCCAGCTCCGTGTCTTCAGTTCTTAATTGTATGCAGCGTTACCTCATTTCCGTTTTCCTCACTGGCCTCCTTTCTGCCCCAGAATCTCTTCCTTTGCTCCTTTCATCTCACTTCTGGGCCAGGAGCTCAGCTGAACTCCGGGGCTTCTAACAAGTTCTTCCTGGCCCTTCCAGGAACCAGCAGTCTGCTGGAGGAGCAAACATGGAACCCGCAAACTCTACCATAGTACCCAAGTGCTCTCTTAGGAGGAGAGTTTGCAAAGGTCCTGAAACCCACCGAAGAGGATCACTTTGCTTGAGGGCTTGGGGAAGCTGCAGGGAGAAGGAGTCCTCTGAGGTGGACCTGGGGTGGGGGCGGCAAGTGTCACTAAGGAAGGGCAGGAACAGCAGGAAAGGCCATGTAAATGTCATGGTAAATTGTCCCGGGTGACAGCGGCCACTCACTGGCAACATGGAACATGTCACTTAAGACACAGAGAGACAGTGAAGCGGGAAAAGGAGGTGTTGGAGCTGCATCCTTTAGAAAGAACAGACTTGTGGAGCAAAGTGGAAAGAGACCCAGATGCTTGACTGAGACCGCCCCAGGCAAAAGGCAAAGGGGATGGAGATGAGAAGCCAGAGCTGTAAGACCTTTGTTGAAGAATCTGTAGGCAGTTGGATGGGGTATGTGGGAGAGGGAAGAGGCAAAGGTAGGATGAAAGTGGGGAGGGAAGGCGGGGCTGTTCTGTGAAGGCTGAGAAAGAGGGAACCTTAAAGTGCTGCCACTGCCCTTTCTTATAAAGTTAAAGCTACACTGACCATCTGACCCAGTAATGCCACTTCCAAGTTTTAAACCAAGAGAATGAAAACTTCTGTAAAAAACTATGCAAATGTTTTGGTGATGGATGCTGGTGATGGTAGCAAAACATTGTGAACGTAATTAACAACACTGAAATATATACCTGAAGGTGGTTAAAAGGGGGAATGTTAGGCTGTATGTATGGTAACAGAATATAAATGAAAAAAAATCCATGGAACTACACAACACAAACAATGAACCCTAAGTTAAGCCATGGACTATAGTTGAAAGTACAATTTATTAAAATGTGCTTTTAATTGTAATAAATGTTCCACACCAATGCAAGATATTCATAATAGGGTGATATATTGGAATAATGTATTTTACGCATGATTGTTCTGGAAACCCACAACTTCCCTCTAATAAAGAAAAAAAAAACCTGTATGTAGATGTTTATAGCATCTTTATTCATAATCATCGATAAAAACTAGAAGCACCCCAAATGACCTTGAGCTGAATGTATAAACTAACTGGTCCATTCATCCAGTGGACATTTATTCAGAAACAAAAATGAACAAACTCTCGATTACACGTGTCAACATAGATGAATCCCAAATGCATTATGCCACGTGAGAGAAGTCAGAGCCAAAGGCTGCATATTGAAAGATTTCCATTTGTTGGACCTTTTGGAAAGGCCAGATCATAGGGACAGAAATCAGGTGGCTTTAAGCCTGGAGGTGGGAAAGGGGTTGACTACAGAGCAGCACAAGGGAGCTTTCTGGGATGATGGAGCTGTTCTTTATTTTGTTGTGGCATTACATGACTGTTTGTCCACACTCAGAACATTAAAAGGGAAGAATTATCTCTAGACATTGTATCTCAATAAACTTGACTTTTAAAACAAGCAGCCACTGGGGCCAACAGCCTTTTTAAGTCATGACAACCTTCTTGAGGGAGGTTGCTGAGAAGTGGTAGCTGATGCTGGGCATTGAAAAGGAGGCAAGCAGGGGCAGAAAGGGCAGGCAGGGCTGTGGGAAGGTGGCCCTCGGATAAGAGTGGCTGTTGGAGATGATTGGGAGGGACAGACCTTGAATGTTCCCATTCCTTCCTGGTCATTCATCTGTGCAAAAACTATCCCTCTGCCAGCTAGCTGCCCAAGTGAACACTCATATTTAAGTACCTTCTCCCAAGAGTAACAAGAACTCCTCCAACAGCCCATCTCCAGGGCCATCTCACTTTACAATGGGAAAAATAAAAGTGATTTTCTTATGTTACCGGATTTCGTCTAGGTTCTTGACTTATGCTGCAGAAATGAATTTCAAGAGCACATCAGTTTAGTTAGGCCAGTAATATATTAAGGTGAGGGAAGAGAAATGGGAGAAAATAACAGATCATGGGTCACTGGTAGAGAGTAAGGGGCTGAAGAGTGGTATAGAGGGCTGATTTATAGACTATAATTTCCCATTATAGATTATAAATGCCCAGGTTTTACTTGCGTGTTGTTCCATGCAGGGGGGACACAACGAGAGCAGGGCGCAGTAGCCAAGAGGGGCTTGGGAGAGAGAGAGTTATTCAACCTTTGTGCCTCCTTTTTAAACCACTAATTTTCCACCCCTTTGCTAATGGCAGAGGAGGAATCCCAGCTGTTTGCTGTTTTGATTGATTACCCCACCCATCAATCCCCTGGGTGGGCTCAATGATAATGTCCCTGGAGAATATCTGGGGCTTTTCCTGGCAATCTCCGGGAATCTCATTTTGGATGGTAGAATCTCGCGAGGGTCTTTCAGCAACCATCAATGTCCACATGGACTTCTTGCCAGGTTCCATATTCATTCTATTTATTCCCTATTTTACTAGCCTGCTTCACTTACAGTCAGGAGAGGATCTCAAATTAGAAGACCAGTCTCAAATCCTGGAACCATGGTCATTAGGACATCTGTGGTTGCCCACCACCTGTTTATCATGAAATGGGGACTGGTTTGATGCTCTTGATCTTGAAATCATCCTCTGACTTGGCTGGAGCATCCTTCTGTGTGCTTTGGAAAGGCTGTGCTCCAGGAGAAAATTCTATACTTTGAGGAAATATGCAAGGGTTCTAGCCTTGCAAATGACCCCGGATTCCTGAGCCCAGCAGGGTGGCAGGGGAGGCACTGTGGCTGAACAGGCCTTGGGTAAAGGGGTCGGAAGGCCCTGGCTGGAAAATCCTGTCCAAAATCTCAGGACTGTGTACTATCCCTGAACCAATCTCGGGAACCCTAAATGACTACCATCCGATCTGACCACCCTGGGAGGGATATGGGGGCTTGGAGTCAACATTTAAAGAATGTAAAGAAATATGATATTTCTTGCTTACTTGTGTTTGTGGATTTTTAAAAAAGTATGTGGGGAGTGGGGTGGGGAGAGGGGAGCTTCTTGTAATTTGGCACTAGAACAACCCTTCCAGCTTTAGTCTTGCCCTAGTTCTCTCCTTACTGCCAGGGCCAAAGAATTCTTTGGCCTTCCCAGAACAAAAGGCCAGAAGCAGTTAGTTAGACATATTTCTTTTGTCCAATTCCTTCCCTCTATTTTCTGCCCACAGATCTGAAGGCCAAGCTCAAAAGTCACCTCCTCTGGGGAGCCATCCCCTTCTTCTTAAAGGAATTTGGTCTGAGGATCTTCAGTCTCTCATTGCTTTGGGTACTTTTTTTTTTTTTTTAAAGGAGGTACCGGGAATTGAACCCAGGAACGTGGTCATGGGAAGGAGACGTTCAACCACTGAACTACATTCGCTCTCTTCTCTCACTGCTTTTTTTTTTTTTTTTTTAAACAACATTATACTTTTATCTAATAATATGCAGAAAACATTTTCAAATTTCCAGGAATTTTATACAGTCTTTAAATATTTATATGAACATTTTACCCATACAAATTTGAGTAACAGATTTTTTAAAAATCTCTTTTAATATATATATATATATATTTTTTTTCCTTTTATTCTTTTTTTTTTTTTTTTTAATATTTTAAAAGATGCTTAGATTGCATCTCACTGCTTTTTATCTTCCCTAAGAACTCAGCCCGCAGCCTGGTGCGGGCTTGAACCCAGGTTTCCATCCCTCATCAGCTGTGAACAGCTCGAGGATAGAAGCCAGGGTGTTCCTGGCGTGCCCCTAAGCTCAGGAGGGACTCAGAAAATGCTTACAAGCCAAGAGCTGAGTGAAGGGAGCCATAGAGAAAGAATTTAGAAAGTCCATTTTTAATTCAAATTTCCAATCTATCGCCCTAAACCCAGGCCTTTCTAATGAATCATTTCTCTTTTGCTTGAAGGCTTATTTTACACAAGGGGTTTTTTCTTCATGAATCACAATTTCTGGGCAGTGGCCTGGAGGCTCTAGATATCAGAATTCCTGTGGAGTAGGACTTCTGGGCACGCCGACAAAGCCATTGCACAACCTTGCTCCCGCCGACAAAGCCATTGCACAACCTTGCTCCCTGCTCCACCACAGGCAGCCAGGCTGAAACCTTGCCTAGGTTGTCTGATCAAACCTAGGTTTTTCTGCCTTCAAATTAGTTGGTGACTGCCAGTTGCCAAAATTTTAAATTATTGATGAAAGATAACGATGTGGCTGTAACAGATGAATCTCGTTTTTGTAAGCTTTAAATATAGAAAGCAGGCAGGCAAACATCTGGTAAAAAATAGCGTTTTACTTTTACAAGTAATATTTGGAGACCGAACTGAGAAGGGAAGGTAAGACATATGTTAAAAAAGCAGATTTTTTGCAAACTCAATCACTTAGAAATTGTCAGGAAAAATTTGTTTAATAAGATATAGGGAAGCGGCTGTGGTTCAATCAGTAGGGCTCCCGTTTACCATATGGGAGGCCCTGGGTTCGGTTCCCGGGGCCTCCTGGTGAAGGCAAGCCCGCCCGCACGGCGTGGTTAGCTGACCCAGCGAGCACAAGCAGCAAGGGGGGGAAAAATGAATAAATAAAAAAAATCTTTGGAAAAAAAAAAAAAAAAAAAACTCAATAGGAAAAATCCTATTTAAAAAAAAAAAAAATAAGATAAACTTCAGTTCATTTAAAGATATTTTAGATCATTAAAACAAAGCTCCTCATAGAGGTTCTCTGAAGTATTCAAAGTCAACAAACACTAGAGCACAGTTGTGAGTTAGACTTTTTTTTTTAACCTTAAAAAAAATAACAGTTAAATTATTTAATGGCTTAATGGGTACAGAGTTTCTATTTTGGATTTGGAAAAGGTTTCGTAGTGGATGGTGGAGATGGTATCACAACATAGTGAATGTAATTAATGACACTGAACTGTACACTTAAAATTGTTATTAATAAAATGGCAACTTTAATGATACATATATGCTAGCACAATAAAAATAAATTAGGGAAGCAGATGTGGCTCAAGTAGTTGGGTGCCCACCTACCACATGAGAAGTCCCAGGTTTGGTTCTTGGTGTCTCCTAAAGAACATGAGCAAGACAGTGAGCTGACGTGATGGGCTGGAGCGGTGAGCAGACGTAACAAGAAGACACAACAAGGAAACAATATGAGAGACACAACAAGCAGTTGGCTCAAGTGATTGGGCACCTCCCTTCCACATGGGTGGCCCTGGGTTCGGTTCCTGGTAGTTCTTAAAAGAGAAGACGAGCAGACACAGAGAACACACAACGAACAGACAGAGAGCAGATGACAAGCCCAAACAAGGGGGCGGGGAGAAATAAATAAATAAAATAAATCTTAAAAAACAAAAAAAACAAAAACAAAAAAACACAGTTCATAAGTGGGCACATTTGCATTATAAAAATTCCAATAATACAGCTAAAGCTCAAGTTCCCTTTGAGCACTATGGCTTATCTTGATCCCCTCCTGGAGAAAATCTCCATGACCACTTCAACCTTTTCCTTCTAGAACATTTTTCACTCATTTACAAATGTAGAGTTTATTTTCTTTAACAGCATTATTGAGGTAAAATGGACATATAATAAACTGCACATATTTAAAGAACACAAATTGCAAAGTTTTGACATGTAGACACCCATGAAACTAATACCATACTTGATAGAGTGAACGTATGCATCACTCCAAACCCTTCCTCATGTCCCTTTATAATCCTTCCACCTGTCCCTCCCCACCCCAACCCAGACAAACACTGATTCACTTTCTATCACTATAATGACTTTGCATTTTCTAGAGTTTTATATACATGGAATCATGCAATATGTACTCTTTTCTTTGGTCTGGCTTCTTTCACTCAGTGTAATTAGGTTGAGATTCATCTATGTCATTGCATGTATCAATGGTCCTTCCCCACCCACCCTTTTTTTTTCAGGTATGGGGAGCCAGGGATTGAATCTGGGACCTCGAATGTGGGAAGCTGACACTCAACCACTGAGCCACATTAGCTTCCCTGATTTGGTTTTTTCATGTTTTGCTTGTTGTTCATTTTTTTCATGAGGCACTAGAACCGAACCCAGGGCCTTCCATGTGGGAGGTGGGAGCTCAACTGCTTGACCCACATCTACTCCCTCCATTCCCTTTTGTTGCTGCATAATATTCCATGTATGGATAATACTTTAATTTGCTTATCCATTCACTTGTTGATGGACATATGGGTTGTTTCCAGTTTTAGGGTATGGAAAATAAAATATCTGTGAATACTTGTGGATGAGTCTTTGTAGGGACATAACTTTCTTCCTTTTGCCTAGGAGTGGAACCATATAGTAGGTGTATATTTAACTTTTCAAGGTATTGCCAAACTGTTTTCCAAAGTGGTTGGACCATTTTACATTCCCACCAGCTGTGTATGAGAGTTTCAGTTTCTCTACATTCTCACCAACACTTGGTATGGTCAGCCATTTTAATAGATGTGCAGTGGTACCTCATTGTGGTTATAATTTGTATGCCCCTAATGACTAATAATGTGCATCTTCCCATGTGCTTATTTACGAACTGTATATCTTCTTTGGTGGCATAGACAAAATCTTTTGCACTTTAAAAATTGGATTGTTTTTTTTCCCTCAGGGTTGAGTTTAGGAGGTTTTATGTAGTCTGGATGAAGTCCTTTATCAGGTATATGTTTTGCAAAGATCCTCGTCTTGTATGTGGTTTGTCTTTTCATTCTCTTAACAGTGTCTTTTGAAGGGCAGAAGTTTTAAATTTTGATGTAGTCCAATTTATCAGTTTGCTTTCATGGATTGTTTTCTTGGTGTCTTATCTAACAAATCTTCATCTAATCCAAGGTCATGCATATTTTATCCTATGTTTTCTACTATAAATTTTATAGTTTTAGATTTTACATTTAGGTTGATCCATTTTGAGTTGACTTTTGTATATGGTGCAAGATATGGACCTAAGTTAATTTTTTTCATATAAATACCCAATTGTTCCAGCACATTTGTTAAAAGACTATTCTTTCCCGGGTTTGGTTCCTGGTGCCTCCTGAAAAAAACAAAAACAAACAACAAGCAAAACAAACGAATGAACCAACTTAGGGAAGCTGATGTGGCTCAGTGGTAGAGCACCAGCTTCCCACATGTGAGGTCCCGGATTCAATCCCCAGGCCCCAGTACCTCAAAAACAAAATAAAAAACCAGAAATCTCTCTTCCTGTGTGTCTTCTTGAGTGAGTGTCCCTTTATATCAGACCCAGAAAGGGGGCAGGGACGCCTATTTTTCCCTTCCCTCCCCTCAGAACCTCCAGTGGCCACTGCCTCCACATCAATGATAAAAGTTCTTTCACTGCTAGGATCACAAGTCTACAATAGAACAACTGGAAGTTCCTTTCTATTCCTAGTTTGCTGGGAGTTTTTAATCACAAACATTTTGTCAAATGCCTTTTCCGTGTCCATTGAAATGATCAAGTTCTTTTTTCTTTTCTAAGTTTATTTACACGGTAATTCCCTCACGTGCTTGCACTGGCTAGTGCTCAGCTGACTCCTCCAGGGGGTCCCTCTGCAGATAGCAGCGTTTCTAGGCCTGTGTGTCTCTCTCCTCTACGGTCCTCTATCCTATCAGTTCTGGCTGCCTTGGTCTTCCTGGGGCCTTAGCTCCCGTCTTGTCAACTCAGGGAAATCTGCCAGGTTCTGTCTCAATTCCCTCTCCCTTTGCTGTGGCCTGGAAAATCTCTCAAGACAACAGGCTGGGAGACGGTGCTACTCCCGTGGTGTGTTTCCCATCTCTCCCATCTTTGTTTTTCATCGCCTGAGGTCCATTGTCTTGAATAGCACTGATGTGTGTGTATGTATGTTTGGTTGTTTCTGGAGGGAGATAAATCCGGTCCCTGTTACTCCATCTTGGTCAAAACTGAATGCCATATACAGAATTTTGTATAAGGTTTTTTTTTTTTTTAATACAGAAGTTGTGGGTTTATAGAACAATCCTACATAAAATACAGGTTTCGTATATAGCACCCTATTTTTAACACCTTGCACTGGTCTATTACTATTGATAGAAGCACATTTTTATCATTGTATTACTAACTATAGCCCATGGTTTAACCTAGGATTCAGTGTTTGTGTTGTGAAGTCATATGGATTTTAAAAAATTTATTCCAGTAACATATAAGCAATCTAAAATTTCCCCCTTTTAATCACATTCAAATACATAATTCAGTATTGTTCACAATGTGGTACTATCATCACTTCCTCTCATTGCCAAAACTCCTATTGTCCCAAATAGAGAAACTCTGTACATTTAAATCCTTAACTCCCTATCCCCTATCCCCACCCCATCTCCTGGCAACCTATATTCTGACTCTATGAGTTTACTTACGTTAATTATTTCATATCAGTGAGATCATACAATATTTGTCCTTTTGTGTTTGCCTTATTTAATTCAACATGACGTCTTCAAGGTTCATCCAAGTTGTCGCATGTATCAGGATTTCATTCCTTTTTAGGGCTGAATAATATTCCATTGTATATTTATACCACATTTTGTTTATTCCTTCATCGGTTGATGGACACTTGGGTTGTTTCCACTTTTTGGCAATAGTGAATAATGCTGCTATGAATATTATTCACTGTGTGCAAGTATCTGTTCTAGTGTCTGCTTTCAATTCTTTTGGAAATACACCTAGAAGTGGGATTGCCAGGTCATATGGTAGTTCTATAATTAACTTTCTGAGGAACTGCCAAATTTTCTTCCACAGTGCCTGCACAATTTTACATTCCCACAAGCAATGAATGAGTATTCCTATTTCTCCATATCCTTTCGACATTTGTAATTTTGTTTTTTTTTTTTTACTACTAATATCCATTCTAGTGGGTGTGAAATGGTATCTCATTGTGGTTTTGATTAGCAATTTTCTAATAGCTAATGATGTTGAGCATCCTTTCATGTTCTTTTTGGCAATTTGTATTTCTTCTTCGGAGAAACGTCTACTCAAGTCTTTTGTCCATTTTATAATTAAGTTATTTGACTTTCTGTTGAGTTGAAGGATTTCTTTATATATTCTGGACATTAAACCCTTATTGGATATGTCATTTCCAAATATTTTTTCCCATTGTCTAGGTTGGAATTTTACTTTCATGAAAAACTCCATTAGGGACAAAAGATGTTAATTCTGATGAGACTCCATTTATCTATTTTTTTCTTTTGTTGCTTGTGCTTTGGGTGTAACATCTAAGAAACTATTGCCCAACACAAGTTCCTGAAGATGCTTCCCAATATTTTCTTCTGGGAGTTTTATAGTTCTGGCTCTTAAATTTAGGTATTTGATACATTTTGAGCTGATTTTGGAATATAGTATGAAATAGGGGCTGCCTTCATTCTTTAGCATACAGATATCCAGCTTTCCAGGCACCACTTGTTGAAGAGACTATTCTTTCTCAATTGAATGGTTTGTGTTCCCTTGTTAAAAATCACTTGGCCATAAATGTGAGGGTTGATTTCTGAGCTCCCAGTTCAATTCCATTGGTCTATATGTCTATCCTTGTACCATGCTGTTTTGATTTTGTGGCTTTATAATAAGTTTTAAGATGGGGACATTTGAGTCCTCCAATTTTGTTCTTCTTTTTCAAGATGGATTTGGTTATTTCGGACCCCTTTCCCTTCCATATAAATTTGATGAGTGGCTTTTCCATTTCTGCAAAAAAGTTGTTGGAATTTTGATGGGATTGTGTTGAATCTGTAAATCATTTGGGTAGAATTGACATCATAACAATATTTAATCTTAAAATCCATGAACACATAATGTTCTTCTATTTACTTAGGTCTTCTTTGATTTCTTATAGCAATGTTTTGTAGATTTCTATGTACAAGTCCTTTACATTCTTTTTTTTTTTTTATTGTGGGTAAAAATCAAAATTTTCACAATACACACCAACATTTGCAAAATGATATATAAATGTATATGCATATATGTGCAAGGAGATCATTTTTTTTTTTTTCTTTTAATTTACCAGGAGGTCCCGGGGATCGAACCCAGGTCCCTCCATATGGGAGACAGATGCCCAACCAGTTGAGCCACATCCGCCTCCCTACATTCTTGATTAGATTTATTCCTATATATTTGATTCTTTTATTTGCTATTGTTAATGGAATTTTTTTCTTTCTTGATTTGTTGTTCCAATTGTTCATTACTACTGTATAGAAAAACTTCTGATTTTTGCCTGTTGATCTTGTACCCTGCCACTTTGCTGAATTTATTTATTAGATCCAGGGGCTTTGTTGTGGATTTTTCAGGATTTTCTGTGTAGAGGAATATGCTATCTGCAGATATGAAAAGTTTGACTTCTTCCTTTCAAATGTGGATGCTTTTTGTTTATTTTTCTTGCCTAATTGCTCAGGCTAGAACTTCCAGTACAATATTGAATAACATTGATGAGAGTGGGCATCCTTGTCTTGTTTCTGATCTTAGAGGGAAAGCTTTCAGCCTTTCATTATTGAGTATGATGTTAGCTGTGGCATTTTCATATATGCCCTTTATGTGAGGAAGTTCTCTTTCATTCTTAGTTTTCTGTTTTTAACAAGAATGGGTGCTGTATTTTGTCAATGCCCTTTCTGCATCAATTGAGATGATCATATATTTTTTCCCCTTCATTCTATTAGTGTGGTGTATTACATTAATTGATTTTCTATGTCAAATTACCCTTGCATACCTGGGACAAGTCCAACTTTATCATGGTGTATAATTCTTTTAATGTGCTGTTGGATTTGGTTTGCTAGTATTTTCTTGAGGATTTTGCATGTATATTCATAAGAGATATGGTTTTTAATTTTTTCTTGTGATATCTGGCTTTGGTATGTGGGTGATGTTGGCGTCATAGAATAAGTTAGGGTATGTTTCTTCCTCTTCAATTTTTTGGAAGAGTGTGAGTAGGGCTGGTGTTTATTCTTCATGGAACATTTGATAAAATTCACCATTGATGCCTTCAGGTCCTGGGCTTTTCTTTATTGGGAGGTTTTTGATTACTGATTCAATCTCTTTACTAAATCTTCCATTTCTTCTTGAGTTGGGGTAGGTAGTTTGTGTGTCTTTAGGAGTTTGCCCATTTCATCTAGGTGATCTAATTTGTTGGTATACTTATTTTTAGTATTCTCATATAGTCCTTTTTTATTTTAGTAGTAATTTCCCCCTTTTCATTTCTGATTTTAGTCATATAGTACTCTCTTTTTAACTTCACCAGTCTGGCTAAAGGTTTGTCAGTTTTATTGACCTTTCCAAAGAACAAACTTTTGGTTTTGCTGATTCTCTTTATTTCTTATTTCTGCTCTAATCTTTATTTCCTTCCTTTTCACTTTTGGTTTAATTTTTTTTTTTTTTTCCTAGATCCTCCAGTTGTGCGATTAGTGCTCTGATTTCAGATTTTTCTTTTTTCTTTTTTTTTTAGAAGATACCGGGAATTGAATCTGGGACCTCGTACATGTGAAGTATGTGCTCAACCATTGAGCTACACCTGCTCTGCCCCTTTCTTTTCCTTTTTTTCCTTTTTTTAATACAAGCATTTAGAGGTATAAATTTCCCTCTAAGGACTGTCTTTGCTGCATCCCATAAATTTTGGTGTATTGTATTTTCATTTTCATTCCTCTCAAGATATTTCCTAGTTTCTCTTGTGATTTCCTCTTTAACTTATCGGTTGTTTAAGAGCATGTTGTTTAATTTCCACATACTTGTGATTTCTAGCTTCATTCCGCTGTGGCTGGAGAATATACATTGTATAATTTCAATATTTTTTAATTTATTAAGGCTTGTTATGTGACCTAAGATATGTTTTTTCCTGGAGAATGATCCAGGTGCACTCAAGAAAAATGTGTATTTTGTTGTTGGTGGTTGAAGCATTCTATATATGTCTGTTAGGGCTAGTTGGTTTAGGGTATTGCTCAAGTCTTGCATTTCCTTATTGATCTTCTGTTTGTATGTTCTACTCATTATTTAAAGTGGTGTATTAAAGTCTCCTAATATTAATGTAGAACCGTCTGTCTATTCCTTCACATCTGTTAGTATTTGCTTTATATGTATGATGGTTAGGCTAATGTGTCAACTCAGCCAGATAATTGTGTCCAGGTGTTTGGTCCAGCAAGCACTGGGTTAATTGTAATACAAGAGCATTTATGGACTTCGATCACCAGTGAGTTTACTGCGTGGATGGCTGATTACATCTGCATCAATCAGGGAGATTGCATCATCAATGGGTGACACTTTTATCCAATCAGTTGAATGCCTTAAAAGGGGAAGTGATTTCAACATTCAGAGAGAATTTCCCAGCTCGTTGTTGGACAGGCAACTGCTCCCAGAACCTCATCAAGGACCTTTCATCAGACTTTCATCGGAGCCCCTGGTTTGCAGCCTGCCTGTGGAACCTGGACTTGTGGATCCCCACGGTCGCGTGAGACTCTTTTAAAATCTCATATTATTGACAGATATCTCCTGTTGATTCTTTTTCCCAAGAGAACCCTGACTAATACAATATGTTTTGGGACTCTGCTGTTGGGTGCACACATATTTATAATTATTATACCTTCTTGTAGAATTAACCCCTTTATCAGTAAATATTGACCATCTTTGTTCCTCATAACTGTTTTTGACTTAAAGTCTATTTTATTTGATATAGTAAAGCTACTCATCTCTCTTTTGGTTACTACTTGCATGGTATATTTTTTCATCCTCACTTTCAACCTATTTATCCTACTTATGTCTCTTGTAGACAGCATATAGTCTGGTCATACTTTTTTTTTTTTTTAATTCATTCTGCCAATCTCCAGCTTTTGACTGGAGAGTTTAATCCAGTTATATTTAAAGTCACTACTGATAATGCAGGACATTTTTCTGCCATTTTGCAATTTAGTCTTTGTCTTATACCTTTGTAAGTCTTTTACTGTTTTTTGTCCCTCAATTCTTCTGCTAATGCCTCTTTTCATATT
Organism: Tolypeutes matacus; assembly: GCA_026826555.1. Lineage (NCBI taxonomy): Eukaryota > Metazoa > Chordata > Mammalia > Cingulata > Chlamyphoridae > Tolypeutes > Tolypeutes matacus. The sequence goes on along the minus strand of JAKSZT010053763.1, from coordinate 1,711,402 downwards.
TATTTGATTTTTTTGTATTGCATTCCTTCTCATTTCTATCTGAATATATTTTTCATGCCATGGGGTTAAAACTTAACATCCTTAATGTATAACAATCATATTTGATTTGATACCAATTTGAGTTCAATAGCACACACATAAACTGTTGCTATACCCCTCTGCCCAACTTTTCGTACTTGTTACACATTATACCTTTGTACATTGTATGTCCCAAACTGCAGATTTATCATTTCTTTTTATGCATTTGCATTTTAGCACCTGTAGGAAGTAAGAAGTGGCATTACATACCAAAAAATAAAATACAATATAGTACTGGCATTTATAAATACCTGAATGGTCTTTATTTCTTTCTGTAACTTTGATCCACTGCCTAGTGTCCTTTCTTTCAGTCTGAAGAACTCCATTTAGCATTGCTTGTAGGGCAGACCTAGTGGTGATGAACTCCTTCAGCTTTTATCTATCTGGGAATGTCTCAGTCTTTCCCTCATTTTTGAAAGAAAGTCTCACCAGATGTAAAATTCTTGGTTGGCAATTGTTTTCTGTCTGCACTTTAAAGTAGTTCAACCCACTGCCTTCTTGTCTCCATGGTTTCTGATAATAAATAGGCACTTAATGTAACTGTACATAACATATTGCTCTTCTCTTGCAGCTTTCAAAACTCCTTGTCCTTTGCATTGGACAGTTTGAACAGTATGTGACTGGGCATATTTTTCTTCAAGTTTATCCTGTTTGGTGGTTTCTGGTTTTCTTGGATGTGTGTATTCACATCTTTTGCTAAGTTTGGGAGTTTTCTGCTATTATTTCTTCAAATATTCCTTCTGCCCCTATCTCCCCATAATGTATATATTGGTATTGTCCCAGAAGTCTCTCAGGCTATTTTGGCTATTTATAATTCTTTTTTTTTTTCCTGCTCTTCAGCCTGACTCATTTCCATTGTTTTGTCTTTGCGTTTGCTTATTTTTCTTCTGCCAGCTCTAACCTGCTGTTGAAACCCTCCTGGGAATTTTTCATTTCAGTTTGTGAATCTTTCATTCCTGATACTGGTGATTTGTATCTTCTTTTTATTTTTGTCTGTCTTGCTACAGGTTTATCAATTTTAATGATTTTTTCCGAAGAACCAGCTTTTTGTTTCATTAATTTTCTCTATTGGTTTCCTCTTTTCAATTTCACTTATTTCTATTCTTCATTATTTCCTTCCTTCTGCTTACTTTCAGTTTATTTTTCTCTTCTTTTTCTAGTTTCTTGAAGTTAGAAGTTATATTATTGATTCAAGATCTTTCTTCTTTTCTCATGAAGCACTGCATCTACTTTTTAGTATTTTTCTAGTTGTTTCAATTCAGTGTATGATTATTAAAAGTCTTATATGTGACAGGTTCTGTGTGTACAAAAAGATAAGTAAAACCTTTAGGCAGGTTTTGATTTAATGGAGGGGTGTGCTGGGATTAGTCAAGGATATAAATGACTATTGTTTATTGGTAGATATGGCAAATAGATGATGAGTGGATAAGAAAAGGCTTAAAAGAGGAGGTGTCATTTGAGATAGGCTCTGAAAACTAGGCAGCACTTTGTCTGGCACAGATGAAGAAGGGTACTCTTGTTGGAGTAAAAATAAACACATGGAAGTGGTAAACTGTAGAACTTCTTTTAGAGAATGCCTAGAGCTCCAGATTGACTAGTACATTAAGACAGCAAGAAAAATGGGTTTGGTTCAAATAAAAGTGATCAATAATGTCAGAGTGGGGAGTTTTCAAAATGTGGCCTAAGGAATACCTGGGGGACCTGAGACATTTTCAAGCCCTTGCAAAGTTAAAACTATTTTTATTATAATATTAAGGTGTTATGTGTATTTTTCTCTTTCCTGAATGTACAGTATAATTTTCCAGCATCTACATGATGGGTGATACTATAACAGATTGAATACAGAAGCAGAGATGAGAATTCAGCTGCCTCCTATTATGTCAGATCTGAAAGAGATTTGCAAAAATTTGAAACAATGCCACTTCTAATTTTTTTGCTTTGGAAAATAGTTATTTTTCATAAAGATATCTATGTTAACAAGTAATGGGATATATTCTTTATTTTATTAATTTTTTTATTTTTTATTTTTTTAAACTTTATTTGTACATTTAATAATTGAAAATATAAACAATTAAAAACTAAAAAGTAAACACAGATGAATAAATATATACATTTCTCAATTTTATTATTTTAAAATGAATTATTTTAGAAATTTCTGTTTTAATTTCTAATATATAAATAGGTATATTTATTTCAATAATATAAACACACATAAGCAAAAGCTCTTTGAGGAATTCAATAATTTTTAGCAGTGAAAAGGGGTCCTGGGACAAAATAATTTTAGAACTGCTGCATTAGGAGTCATTGTAGTGTGTATATGTATTTCAGTTCTTCTACAACTTTGCTGATTTTCTGTCTACTAGTGGTTCTATTTCTCCTTTCAGCTATATCAGTTTTTGCATCATGTATTTTGAGGCTGTGTTACTTGGTGCATACATATGTAGGATTATGCATTCTGGTGGATTAATACTTTATCATTATGTAATGTCTCTGTTTGTCTCTAGTAATATTCTTTTCTCTGAAGTCTACTTTATCTGATATTAAAATAACCATTGCTGCTTTTTAAAAATTGTTTGCATGATATGTCTTTTCCATTCCTTTTGGTTTTAACTTACCTATGACATTGAATTTTAGTGTTTCTTGTAGATAGCATATTGTTGGGTGTTGTTTTTTATCCACTCTGTCAATCTGTCTTTTAATTGCTGTATTTAGACTATTTGCATTTAAGATAACTATTGATATGTTAGAGCTTAAGTCAGCCATTTTATTACCTGTGTTCTGCTTGTTTTGTCTTTCTCATTCCTGTTTCTCTTTTCTTACTTCCCTATAGGTTATTTGGACATTGAAAAAAATTCCATCTTGGTTTGTTTATTTGTAGTATTTTTGAGTATATCCCTTTCTATAGTTTTCTTAGTGATTATATTCTAGTTATTACACATATACATATGCAACTTACCACAGCCTATTGGTACTGATGTTTTACTACTTCAAGTGAAGTGAAGAAACATTACTTCCATTATGTCCCTATGCCTTCCCTAGTTTTTAAATATAATTAATTGCCTTAGTTATTTCCTCTACATGCATCGAGCACCACATCAGATGGTGTTATAAATTTTGCTTCAACTACCAAATATGATCTAATAAATTCGTGAGGAAAGTCCTGATATTTACTCTTATTTATACCCATTCCAATATTCTTTTTTTCTTTCCTGAAGTTCCAAATCAGATTCTGTTATCATTTGCTTTCTGTTTAGAGAACTTCCTTTAGTTATTCTTTATGGGTAGGTTTACTAGTGGCAAATTCTCTTGGGTATATTATACTGATTTGTCCTCAAGAGTCTGTCCTTAGACATCTCCACTCTACTTTTGAGCCCTTTAAGTAAGTTTTGTCGTTATTCTACTTTGCATTTCCATAATTTCCATTTGGCTCTTTCTCATAACTTTTATTTCTTTGCAAAGATTTTCTTTTTCATTTGTTCCAAGGGAATTCATAATTGCCCTTTTCCCCCTAAATGATGGGTGATTTAAGATTCTTGTCACATAATTCCAATGTCTGATTCATCTTGGTGTATGTATGCTCAGCTTCCCGCAGAGTCCTGCCAGCACTACCCTGGCAAGTGCTGACTCACGCCTCCCCCACTGCATATGGGTGAGATGGAAATTCAGCTCTCCCTTCAGTCCCTCTGACACCTTCCTGCACTGCCCTGCTGCCTCTGAGTGCTGGTGTAAGTTCAGCTCCCTGCTGGGCCCCACATAGCCCAGAGATGGGCAAGCATCAGGCTGACTCACACCAGTGTATGGTTGCAGGGTGTCGAATCTCAGCTGCGCTGGGCTCCTGTAACACCAAGAGAGAGAAGGGTGGGGTAGCAGAATGCCAACTAACCCTGCCTCATCACCCTGCTCTGCTTTGGTATGCTACATGGGAGGGGATACTCAGCTCTTCACTGGATTTTGCTGACACCAAGGCAGGGGGAGTGAAGTCCCAACTGGCTCCCCCTTGCCCTGTCTCATCAGTCTTGTGGAAGCAGCGTGGCTGTGGAGGCTCAGCTCCCCACTGCACCCCACTGACACTAGAGGCTGGGGCTTGTGGGGTGGGGAAGCTGCGTACTGATTGGCCCTGCTTTGCACCATTTCATTAAATATCATTGGTGCTGAGTGGAGCTCCCTGCTGGGCCCCACTGATGCTAGGGTGGGAGGGGGTGTTATGGCAGTACAATGCCTTGTTAAATCTTATTGCTCTCACAGCTGGAATATGCACTGTATTATTCAATTAATGTCAAGTTTAAAAACAGGCAAAACCAAGCAATATATTGTTGAAGATAAAACTAATGCACACAGCGTGCAATGGAAGTTCTGTGGAGGAACAGGGAATTGGTATCTTTCTTGGGTTGGGGGTGGGGGGTAGTCAGGTCATTGAATTTAATTACATTTAACAAAGAGATAATTAGCACATATTCTGTTCTGAGCAATCAGAACTGAATTTTTGTTGTTGTTGTTGTTGTTTTTTTTACTGGGAGGTACCAGGGCTCGAACCCAGGTCCCTCCATATGGGAGATGGACACCCAACCATTTGAGCCACATCTGTCCCCCCAGAACTGAATTTTGAAGGGCATTCGAAATTAAGTGGATGAGAAAGTGCTGAAAATCAATTTTATGGCAGGGTATAATAAGCAATGGAAGTGTCTGCTGAGAAGGAATCTAGGTGGAAGATAATGCAGAACTCCATTAGGGTGATGACAGAGGCAACAGAAAGATGCAGTAGACAAGAGATGGTGTAGATGTGGATATTCACTGTGGGCAGTCTAATGGGAACTACTGCAGTCCAGTGGACATGGCAGGGATGACTGACTGAATAAAGGATTCTTTTGTGTCCCCAGCATCAGCAAAGGGCCAGAGTAGGCACAAATGTGTTGCTGAAAGACTATATTATGAGTTCATACTGGTGTCTTCCATTTGTACTGGAACTCTACTGTGAGTATACAGGATAGTCTCACAAAGTATTGATCATGTATTCTAGACCTTACAAAAGTAATTCAGTCCCAGGAACATGAAGTTTAATATTTGGTTGAACCATATGAAATGGCTAATATTTGACCTACAAAAAAAATATGTTCCATGTGGTTCAACCTAATTCAATGCCTCAATAGTTTGGGAGTTTTTTTTAAAGGGGAGGAAAAAGATGATAAAGCAATTCACTAAAATTCACTAAATCAAAACCATAGGGCATTTGTACAGGCTGCAATCCAATGGTCATGTAAGTAGGAACTAAACCCTAAAATGTAACTGTGCTCAAAATAGGCAATCTAAAGAGTAACTTTTTTTTTTTTTTTTTTTTTTAAATCAAGAAAATCCAGAATCCAGGGCATAACAGTTTCCTCTTGTTATATAAATTCTAGTGGATATATGAAACATTTATTTTCAGTGTAAAGCATTTTACGATACTGAAGTCTTATTGGACATAAAATTTCTAGCTCTGTAAGAGACAAATACAACATTTTAACAGATGGCTTAGAATGAACATTTGCCACAGTTCCACTACTGAATGGCTCCAGTGCGACTACTTATAAATCAGTTTTATTGTAAATGTGTGGCTAATCAGAGACAGATCATTCTTAAAAGCACAACAACAACAAAAAATAATGCACCACTGCAGAACAGGATTTTGTTGAATTTTTCTCCTGCCACTTTGTCAGCAATCAATTTTCAGTCATCTAAACAAACAGGACTCCCTTCAGGTAAGGTGCTACTAATTTGGGACCACCTTCAAAAAATAAAAAGACCAAAGGGAATGTCATTCTTGACTGACCTGCGTTGAGAATTATTAATGCCTGTTAATTTGGAACAAAACAAAAATATCTTATGAGTGAATTGTCATTTTTAATCAATTCCCCAAATTATTTGGGGGCCTCCAGATGTCAAGAACTGGAGTATACACTCTGTCTGCCACACCTTGTCCCTAGAGAGAAATATCTTCAGACTTCTAAAGAATAGTCTGATATAGCATAGCTTATCAACTATCAGCAAGCATTCCCCATTTAAGAGAAAATGGAGAAACTTTCTCTCTATTGAATTATGGTATGTGGTTATAGTTAAGGTGCTTAAAGCACATATTCTTTCTCATATAAAACTGGGAAGCTGGTTGAAGATATGCCCAAGTAGATCAGCACAGTCTTTCTGAGTTATGCAAGTAGATGAAGCAATCTCTAAACCATTCAAAAGGCATCAACAAGTCTCTGAATGGCAAGAAATCAAGAAACCATGTACTTCCTTTAAGTGTGATATGCTAGAGACCATTATATGATAGTAGCAGAGCCAGCTCAGCCTTTTCCAAAGGACAAAAAACTTAGGATCTCTGTCCAACTGAAGTTATGGAAAATAAGAAGCTCTCTGATACCATCATGAAATCTAGTGTTAAAAGGAGCCTCAAAGGTCAGTTGGTTCTAATGCCCATTTGACACTTGAATCCCTTCTACAGAGACCCACCAAGTGGTGGCCAGGCCTGACAGGGCACACAATGCTGGGCAGGGGGCCATTGGGAGTGAGAAGAACATGGCTTGGAGTTAGTCAGATTTGGATTCCTTCATCATGCAAATATAAACAATTCTTCTCTCTCAGTCTGTTAAGAGAATTAAAAGAGATAATGTATATACTGCACCCATGGTAGCAAGTTCTTAATATGGGTGTGGTCTTGACCCCTCCCACTTCTGTTGAGCCAAATTTTGCCACACTATATCTCCTCCCAATAGAAGAGATTTCTGTCCTCTGGAGTTGCTAAGAGCTCATCTACCTCCTCATCCATTCAAATACAGGAAGGCAGGAATATATCAGCCTCGAGATTTTCCTCAACTATTCCCCTATCCTTGGACATTCTTGAACCAAGAGAAGATGGAGTAGGAACTAACTGGAGCTTGGCACTAGTGACTAATTAGTCTGAAACTCAACCTGCTGATCAGGAGAAGGGTAAAATCTCATCTTTATTATCAGGATGTGCCTGAGGCTGAAGAGCATCAAGCTAGAGAAGTACAAGACCAGGGTTATGGGATGTTCTTTTTACTTTTATTCAAATACATACAATACTTATTTACAGTCTGATTAATTTTCCCCAGTCTTATCTCTTTTTCATGGCGGTTTACGTAAGCTTTTAGACAAACCCTGCCATAATCATATCATGACCATGTAGTATTTGTTCTTTAGTTTGAAATGAATATTTCAGATGCACAAAAAAATAATATTTGTCAAATAAGCCAGGGTTGTCACCTGCCCACACAGAACCTACTGAGATGAGGATTAGTATTTTTTTTTTTTTTTTGGTAAAAAATATATTTTTATAATGTACTTTTGGATAAAAAAGAATTGCTTTTCCCCCTTCTTTACCAGATCAGGCACTTGAAAATGAGAAACTTTGGGAATGGCAATCCAGTTCATTAAAATTCATTGGATTATGTTTCCTCAGAAAATTCAAACTGTGTGAGAAAACTGTATTTAGCGTTTGCCATCATAGTATGATTGATGACTAAAATACTTTTGATGAGCTAGAGCTTGATTTAGAAAGGTAGGAGTTAGAGAGATTTCATTTGTTCTAAATTAGTCTTGCTTCCCTTGAAATTCCTGTCTTTCAGATTAAGTAGTAACTTCTTTACTTTGAAATTGGTTAGATTAATATTACCTTTATTAGGAAAACTACTTTCCTCTTTGTGTCTTGGCCTCTGGTAATTCCAAATATTCATTTAAATAATAGTATGGCTTTAGATGGTCATCCCTCTTCTTATTTAATGACTGTAGGATGACTGTAATCTCCATGGATCAAATTAAACTAAAAAAAATCTCAATTCTCTTGGTAAAAATTCAGCCAAAGTTAGGGCCCTGAGGCAAGTGGGTCTAGGGAATCTTGGATTTGAGAGGTGAGGGGCTGGGGCTGGGCCACTCACACTAATACACTGCCAACAAAACTTCTTCCAGCCTCAGAAGTCTGCCTCGGTAGAGTGGTGGTGCCTTCAGCACCCAGAGAGCAGGGCTGGAGCAGAGCCTCTGGCCCTGAGAGGCTGTTCTCCGCCACAGCTCTCTTTTCTATGGAATCACTGGGAGGACAAAGGTGAGTCCTGTTTCTTAGCAACTTCCCACACTGCCCACCTCTGATTCTACTTCTTTTGTAAAAATGGCTATTTGGCTAGGTGGCAACCCAGTAGAGTAGAAAGAAGTTTGATGTTTTGAGAATTGCTCCTTGCCTTCTTGTGATAGCAAAGGTTACAGAAGTTCTCCGGAATCTTGACACAGAGAGCAAATCTACTTTCTACAAATTAAAACAACAACAACAACACAAGATACCAACCACTTCACATTGAAACTTTTTGCCACATTTATAAAAAGAAAGGAAAAAAAATCTCAAACAATTAAAAAAAAAACCCTTTAAAAATGTTGTATCAATAACCTTATCAGTAACAAATATAAAACATGTTAAGACACTCGGTGACTTCTTTAGGTGTGTTAAGGTGGAATGGATACATAGCGAGGTTTTACAATTAAAATGATCTATTTGGTAATAACTCTAGGAAGCGTTTCCTCAACAAAATAATTGTTTTGGAAAGAAGAGTTACAACTTTTCCCAAAATGTCAACAAGAGTAAGGATGTAAACATCATATACTTAAAATGTTAATACAACAATATTAACTTAAATAAATAAAATATAGTGGCACCAACTTTATGGCAGTTTTCAAGATAAAAAATGTAGCTCAAGGATATTTAAAAATAAATAATAGTACCAAGCAGGAATGATCATTCTCAGAACAAACCAATAGTATTCTAAATAAAGTGCTATGGGAAAAAGTAGCTCTACAAACTTCAACGAATCCACATATGAACACAAGTGTTATCTGGATCTTCAGGTTTGTGACGGGAAAGTTAGCTTAAATCAAAGTCAGGCTTAGGACTGTCTTTTGCCATTTTTCTTTTTTCTTCCAATGTGTGTTTAAATATTTTCTTCAGGGTATTGTAAACTATTGGCCCATTTTCAGAATCAAAATTAACCTGGTGACAGAGAAAACTTATATTCAGGACATTGTAACAAGGATCCAGTCTACTCTGGGAGAAATAGGAGGGGTAGAGAAAACACTAAGACTAATAAACAAAATTACATATAATGTCTATAACTATACACAGTAAATTTCACACATTTATTTTAATTTAAAGATTATATGAGAACTACCAACTGTATTGATACCAATCTTTTGAAAGAAAACCCCAAATCAGATCTTGTGCCTGGATAATTAGCATAATCACATACACCTAGTCATGAAAGCAAGTAAATACTGAGTACGAAGTGAGTTCTTAATTCAGAAGTGAATTATTGATGGGGCCACTCCGGGCAGCAGAGCAGGAGTGACCTGAATGGGAAGCCTGAGCTATCCCCTTGCCAGCTGCATAAACTCAGGTCATAACTAACATCTCTGGCTTCAATTTCCTTCTCTGTAAAACAGAGATAATTATACTTCAGGACTTTTGTGAGTAATAAATGAACACAGGTTTATATGAGAGCCTAACATATGCTTAGCACATACAAAAAAAAAAAAAAAAAAAACAAACAAACTAAATAAAAGTTAGTTTCTTTTCCCTCTGATGGGAAGGTATCATGTACACATATTTGGATTCTTTCCCCAAGTTCATCACACTCTGGGGTTAGGAGTGATGTGAGAGAGAGAGCCAGGGCAATTACTACACCTCTCCCTGACCCTCAGAATAATATGTGACTCAGTGAGAAGAACTGGGATCACTTGGTCAGTGCTTCTCCTCTCCTGTAATCTCTCCTTCTCTGGTACATCGTGACAAATAAAAGATTGTTCCCTTTGTCAAGAATTGTGAAGGATCTGAGATTCTACCCTACTTGCAGAAGACACAAGACTCCTGGACTTTATTACTAATGGCAAAGCAAGCAGCACCAGGTTCATGTTCACTTGGGTTCCCCTCACCCCCCAAGTCCCAAAGGGGTGACCCAGAGGTGGGGGCCAGGTGGATGCTGCACTTTGTATCACAGCTGAGGAATCCCAAGTTTAGGAAGCCCTAATCTTTTATAAGGCAGCTGCAAGCAAACCTGCCCAACCTTTTTGCCCAAAAAGGAAACAATCTTTGTTATACTAGACTGCAAAAAATGTACCCTCTTATCCTGGAAGCAGACACTATACAAACATCCTTGAAAAGCTAGTCTGAACAAAAGCTATCAGTGCCTCTGCTCATAAGATTGTGCAGAAATGTGAGAGACCCATGGAGAACTGTCTCCTAATGTTCTTATAAACAGATTTAGAACAACTGGCATAACTTTTTACTCATATCCCTTTAAAAATCCAATAGAAGTTGTAAAGAATTTCTACTGCTTAAGGATTTTTTTTTCAGTTAAATTAAAAAATTTAATTTTGTCTTTACCATTGATTCATCTATCCTCCTATTTGTAAAAACTCATTATTAATATTAATAAATGTTAATAGTTTGCTTCCTTAAACACCAAAGCACAACCCTCCTACATAGTAGATAGCCTCTCAGTCTACAGAAATGTGGATACAAATGTATAGGACCATATGATTTGTTTTACAGTTCACTCTGGAAACTGTGTGAAGAATGGACTGAAAGGATGCATAGCAGTTAGTACAATAAAAAATCCAGATGAGAAATAAGGAGGGTCTGGAATACGGATTTCACTTTGGAAATAATGGTGGGAGGAAGAGATTGGACAAATATTAAAAGGGGAGAATATTCAAATCTTGTGAATGAGTACAAATAATAATTGTCATTATCATGAATATTTACTACACAGGGCTCTTTGTTTAAAGTCATTTTCATATCACATATAAGAGGTACCAAACAAATCAGCTGAGGGCAAGAAGAGAACTTTTTCCCTTGGCATGAACCTGGCTTCTTTCTTTAGCCAGCAAAGATTGCTGCAAGCCAAAAGGATATACATAGAAAGGAAATATTTTTTATTCTTTGCTTAGGATTTGCCAATCAGGGCACACTATCGAATAGTCAATGCTAAATGTTAAATTCTCAATAGATGGTTTCTTATTTAAACCCAAGGTAGAAATGGCTTAAGAAGAAGAGATTGTCTGACTCTGACTAGGAACATGATTTAAAAATACTTTCTCAACATCCAATTGTTTCTCTCCTTTCCTATATAAAAGCTCTTTGTCCCAACATTCTTCTTCAAAAAACCCCACAGTTCAGCTTTTCCTAATATCACTGTTAGGAAACTGATTTTTTTTGGCACCAATTCTGCAATTACTTAGAAGAAATGTCAAAAACATTTCCATTAAGGGAAAACACAGCTAAATGTTTTATTTTTGAGGAGACTGGTGACTTCTGGAATCCGATTTACAAAAATTATGCTCATTTGTGGTCTGGATGGGGGGAAAGGAAAAGTGTCACTTACCTTAGTGAAAGCTTTAATGGCATGGGCAAGGAAAGCTTCCTCTACATCCACAGGAATCGCCTGCAGATTCACTACGCAATTTAAAATGCAAAGAATGGTCTGGTGCTGTCCCTGTTTTTGCAGAAATCAAAATCAAAATCAAACAAGTTGTCTGAAAAATGCCTCAGGAAATAAAGCAACCAAGAGCCAGTCTTGGTTGAATTGGTTTGAGACCAAGAATTCAATCTCGAATGCTAAAATATCTCCTAATATCTCTAATATCTCCAAATGTTTGTTAATGCTACATATTAATATAATTTATAAAGCTTGCAGGTGATAATCAGTATCAATGCTGGTTAGTTATTACACAGAAAGACAACTGAATCTGAAGATCAGTGTGATCTTAAAATCAAATGTTTTTCTTGTAGTGAGCTAAATAGATATTTTCCATTCATTTCCTTTAGGCTACTAGAAGGTGACATGTCCTGGTGACACATGGACAAGTCAGCTGGGCACTGCAGTCAGTGCCTGTGTGCCCTGCCCCGTTCCAGACGCTGTGGAGGGAAGAAGGGCAGAAGGAAAAAGAGAGACAGCCCCAGCCCTCCAGGAGCACACAGGTGCTTAAGGAAGCAGCTGCTCTCTTTTTTTTTTTTTTTTTAAAGATTTTATTTATTCATTCATTTATCCCCCCCTTGCTGGGTCAGCTAACCACGCTTCCCAACAGCTGCTCTCTTGAGAGGGGAAAAACCCTTAAGAATGTTTCCAGTGGCTTGACTCCTGGAGGCTGTTCACTTTGGAGAAGCAAAGAAGAAATTCTACCACCTTAAGCAGTACATACTAAAAGCCTTTGGGAAAAAAAAATCACACCCTTTAATCCAGTAATTTCACTTCTGGAAATCTACTTTAAGGGCATAATCTGAAATAAAGAAAAACTTATGTGTACAGATTATTATTACAATTATACCTCTAAAAGTAAAAAATCCGAAATAATGTTAATGCCTTAAGCTCGGGAAGGGAGGAGGTTAGGGTGAGTGAATTGTGATGAAACAGACAGCAAAATATGATGTAACCGAAAGTACTTGAGCTTTGTGTCAGAGTGATCTAAATCTGAAGCCTGCTCTGACACACGCTGTGTACCTTGGGCAAGCTGGTCCCCTTTCCTTTCCAGTGAAACAGGATAACACCCTCTTCTACTTGTGGCTATCCAGACCAGCAAAGGAGGTCATGCAAATTACTTCCTAGCAAGGGCTTGATCCATAGCCACGCAACAAAGGTGAATTTCCTCTCTTACCACTCTGCCTGTTTTATTTCTATAATTTAATTGCTGAGGATATATCCTAAGAAAAGGACTCAAGATATAGGAAAAATCTCCTATTCAGAGATGTACATTACTGTGTGTGTGTGTATGTGTGCTGTAGTAGCAGATTTTTAGAGAAGATTTGGAAAAAGAGGAGAGAATGTTTACATTGTAGCACAACATAGTAGGTAACTCATAGTAGATAACTCAAGGTTGATTATTAGATAATGTTATATTTATTTTTAACTGAAAATATAATATCTTGATATGGTTAAAACACTAAATTGTATAAAAGGGTATACAATCAAAAGTAAGTTTCCCTCCCTACCTAGACCCACTATCTCCCAGTATCTTTCTCTAGAGGCAACCACCATTACTGGTTTCTTGTTTTTCCTTATAAAGATATTTTATGTACATACAAATTATATACATACATGTATACACATGTGTGTACATACATACACGTTTTTAAAAATACAAGAGTGCATATTCCGACCTATTTCATAGTTTTTCATATTTATATGCTCATAGTAAATAAGTAGAAACAAATACTCAACAGTGAAAGAATGGTTACGTTAATTATGACATATCCCCATGATAGAACATTATATACCTATAAGTTATTATTTATGAAAAGCTTATGCCATATGTGAAAAAAATCTATATAATAATTTTAAGCAAAAATGAAGCATAACATTACATATTAAAATGATTTCCATTATTTAAAAAGATATATTAATAAAATTGGAAAAAAAGACTTGAAAATGTCTTTTCCAGAAGTAGCTCTCCTGAGTGGTGGATGATAGATATTTTCCCTTTTTATTTTTGTATTTTCTAATTGCCTACATTGAGTATGAATTTCTTCTCATATTTTAGAAAAACTATTAATTAGACCTAGATATGGAATTCTGTATGAAAGCCCTTTTTTAAATATATTTTTCTAGGGTGTGAAACTTATATTGAGGGCCTTATTGAAATTCGTTAACAGGTTTGACATGTATTTTACCTTCTCTAATAAAAACAGTGCTTCTGCGGCATCCGTATGCCTGTTAACCAACATGTCAATATCCTCTTTGGTTATCACAGGCTCCTTCAGTTGTTCCACCCAAGACCACATCAAACTGCACAGGATGAAAGGGTCTCTTTCATCACATATTCTTTCCCAAGCTCCATCTCGGGAATTTAGTTCTTTCTAAAAAGGAAAAACAATAGTGAAAGAAAGAAAGAATGGCACCATTTGAATGATACTTAGTTGACTGTGAGAGTGGACAGGCTCAGTCTCCGGAGATATGGATTTGGGACCCCACCCCCACTCCATGCTTTCTAGCAGTGATTGGCGCTAAGAAAGTTAACTTTCCTAAGCCTCCGTTTCCCAGCTGTGAAGTTCTTCCCTCCGCCTCCCAAGGTGTTTAGTTGGTTAACTGAGAACTCAGTTAAAGCTCCCAGCACAGAGAAGGTGCCTGCTCAGTTAATTTAAGTTCTCTACTTCATTCAGAAACCACAGAAACCATTCAGGAAGCAGTATTCTTCCTTTATAAACTCCTGGAGAATAAAACAGAAATATTTACTGCAGTGAAGGAGAATGGTAGATTAAAGTGTATAAATAAGAGAACATTGGTAAATTAACCAGTTTTAGTTTTAGTTTTGACTGAAACTTCAAAGTGCACAAAATGCTTTCTTTGAAAGTTGATAAATGCATTAATATATATTTCTTTCAAATTCCTTTTTAGAATCCTATGTCATATTTGATAAATAACAAATTCCTGCATTCTGAAATTTGATATGGTGAAAATAACTATTAAATCTTGCCGATGTTCCAAATGCCTGTGGACAACTTAAGTAGAAGATCTAAAAATGTTCTCTCACAGAAAGCAGAGTAAAAGTGAGATAAGAATTTTAATTAATTTCTGACAGGGTTCAGATTTTTGTTTTAGCAGATAAAATATATTTTTTGAATAGCAATAGACATAATGATTACTACCATTTATTCGCTCACTCACCCAATATTTACAGAGTACTTACAACGTGCCAGGAACTATATAATATATGACAACCCAGAAGGGAGGCATTACTGAGTCCCAATGGATACATGTATTGGGGCTCAAGAAAGACTGAGTAACTTATATAGGAGCCCAAAGCTAGAAAATAGCAAAACAGATATTCACACTCAATTCTGCCTTCTTCCAAATGTTTGTGCTATTTCTGCTATTCCACAATGATCCTCTGGTATTGGGTTTGTCTTTAGCCAATACTTTTAGTAGTTTATAGTTTTTCACACCACACAGATCATGGATATAACAGAGCAGCTTTTTATTCAATTTTCTGTAGCTAATGTGAAAAAGACAAGCTAGGCAGAAATGACAAGATTCAAAATAATATTTGAAATAATTATTGCATCATGTTGTTTTTGGAAATCCTCCAGCGAGGATAGGAGAGACATCATGGGACAACGGAAAATATACAGATAGGAGTTTGTATACTGGCTCTACCACATACGAACCACATGACTTTGAGCAAGTCACTTCACCTCTGTGAATCTTAGTTTCCTCATCTGTCATATTTCATAAGGTGATTGTAAAGATAAAAAAAAAAAGGATCTGTAAATAATGTCATCTGCCTTACAGGATTATTGTGAGAATCATGTGAAAACATATATGTGAAAAGGCCTACTATAGGCCACAAGAGGTGTTATACTATTGAAACTTTTCCAGAATTTAACTTATTTCTATTACTGAAAGGTCCAAAATAAAATCTAGAAAAAGAAGGGGAGGGAAAAAGAAGGCCAAACTATTCAAATGGAAGGACTGTGATCCCCTCCAGAAAACGCATCTGCATATGTTACATATTGAAACAGCCTGGTCCAAACCCAGTGCTGAAACAATCAGTCCAGGTGAAACTCACAGAGAGCATACTGGGTAATCCATGAGTAGTGGTATAAGATTTTTCACTCAAAACACAAGAATCCTATTACAAGCTAAATTTTAACACACAGTAGGTGTTCAGGAAATACTTGCTGAATGAATGGAAGAGTTTTTCAGTCTGGAAAGGCAAGAGTAGGAAACAAAGAAAACAATTTATCTTGGAAGAAAGCAATACACTGAACTGTCTGTTCAGCAAAACACTAATTCTGATGAACAAAACTTTTTATCAAAAATCTTTCCTGCCCCATAAGCGCGGAAGAGAGGGTTTTTGCAGCCATGAACTTGCCCCAGGAATTCATTGCATGGACATGATATCATTTGTCTTGGATAGATTTCTCAGAGTGGAATTAGCAAGAATTATGAAAAAAAAATGACAAAGACATATATAACTACTGGTAAGGCAACAATGAGTCAAGAAATGCTCAAGGAAGAAAGCATCACAAAAATAAGACTTTTAACATGAAGAGCAAGAATACAAAGCTGGCATACCATCAACTAAAATAGCAAAAAAGGAAACATTGACATATGAAATGATAGATGAAACAACTTTGAAGTCAGAGAAAACAGAAGAAATTTATCAAGATCAATATCTAGGTGGAAACATGGCCATTCGGTTCAGATGATAGGACTCAGCTTTCACTAAAACAATGAAGAAAGAGCCAAAGACTGCCCTGAGGACACTGCTTTGGTTTACCACAGACCCGGACACTGATTCACAGCTCCCGGTAGTGTGAGGGACAGCAAGATGAAGAATTTGAAGCAACAAACTGGAACATAGACAAACAGCAAGGAAATATAATAAGAAGAACAAACTGTCAAAGTGAAATCTTATCATACACACAAAAACAGCAACAAAATAAAAGCCTAGAGTAGAGAGAGAAGCTAATCAACTGAATAAACCCAACAAGATAAACAGATGCCTTGACACAAACAAAAAGTTACAAGCCATACTAAGAAACAGAAGACATGGCCCAGACCAACCAACAAACTAAAAACCAGGAGGAGATGCAGAACATGGAAAAACTAATGAGAGATGTCAAAGCAAATATCATGAGTCAGCTTAATGAAGTGAAGGAAGAGATTAAGGATATTAAGAAGACACTGGAGGCCACAGAATGAGCGGGAAGGAGTTGGACTCCATCCTTGGGTCTTCTCGCAGCATTTTGATTTTGTCCTGGACAATGCCAGATTTATTGGCATAAAAGCAGCATCCTTCCTGAGGTTTTTGGTTCCAGCAGACCAGTTTCCCTACCCGGCCTACACAGGAGGCTTGGGCAAGCTTAGGTACTTGGAGTAGAGTTGGAACATGGAGAAAAGATGAAGAAGATGGCAGAATAGGAAGCCCCAGGAAACAGTCCCTCCACCAAAACAACTATTGAACTGGCAAGAATTGCTTGAATCAACTATTTGGAATTCTGGGGACTAGTGGGACACTGTGTAGCATCCAGAGAGGAGCATGAGGAAGAGGCTGGCATCGCTGGGCCAACTGATGGCACCTTCTACAATGGCGCTGCTCTGAGGGGGGCCGCTTCCTCTCCAGCATCTCCTCATAGAAGATGTGGCAGCTGAATCCCTCCTTCACCCCATGCTCTGCATGAGCCAGGACTGCCTCCCTGGAGGGGAACACTCGGCAACAAGCCATACAACGGAAGCCACTCTCTCTGGTTACCAGCCAGTCTGGGGTCACAGCGCGGGGCCTCTCTTCATCTTCCACCTGCAAAGCAGGCTCAGGGGTGTGGGTCTCAGGTTCCTCCTGGAAGGTCTCCAGGGAGCTGAGCAGGGTCTCAGTGTTGGTTAGACTCAGGGGAGAGCCAATGGTGCTCTCTTCAGAGAGCTCAGCCTCAAACACCTGGGGTTTCTTTCCCACAGGTGCAAATGCAGTTTTTGTTTGCCAGTCAATGGCTACACCCTTTACTGTGTGCACTCTGGTAAAATATGCACACCTGACCCATTGATCCTCTGAGTTTGACCCATAGCTGGATGAGTTAGAGGTATTCTCAGTTGAGGTTGAGGAAGCCCTCTTTGCTACCCTTGGAATATTACTGGGCCTGGAGTTTGGACTTTCTGATTTCAATATTGAAGGCTGCTTGGGATTTTCCTCTTGGGTCATGGTATCTGAAAACAGATAGTTATTTACATGAGTTCTGGGCCTTGTGTGCACAGCAGTGAGTTCAAGACTCTAATCTCAGCAATCCCTGGAGGAGTCAATAACCCTATCATGCTCAAACTGTGAAACCTCATCAGTTCCTTCTTCTTCCCCAAGGCGCCCCTTTCTTTGTGGACATTATGTGGGCAACTAACTGTCCTATGCACAATGATAATAGTGATAGTATCACTTTATAGGAAACATTTTTTACTCTTTGAAAACATTATAATACAAATGGACATTTTATGCTGCAACTAGACATTGATCTATTTTAATATATTTTTTTAATTTTGACATTTATTTTTGAATTAATTCCAAATGATTTTCTCCTTTGGAACACAGAAATGACCTCAAAAGTCTCCAACTACATAATAGTATGTTTTTTCTCTAAATGATGTATTCTGTAAATATTATATTCTTTGCATATTTAGAGTGCAAATGTTGAAAAAGGAGAAATAGCCACCTCTTTTTAATGTATTTCCAAACATTTTTCAGGGAAGGCTTTTATAAATGAAATTGTGTTTAAGAAAGGTAATTTGTATAATTTGTTTTGGTTTTCAGAATTATAACTCTGTTTTACCATTTTTCAACAAACCTCAATTTAATGTAAAAAATTACTTTCCCTGAAAAAAAAAAAAAAAAAAAAAAAAAAAAAAAAATCTTCTCCTACCATACAGTTAAGTTAGTGTGCACCTCTGAGGCTACAAACATAATTTTTAAGCCTCTGCATCTGAACCAGTATCAACACTCTTGGAAATTGTACAAGCCTTGAATATATTAATGATCTAATATGGAAAAGCAGCTATTAAAATAATTTAGAGCAGATTATGGGGGGGCAGGTGTAACTCAGTGCTTGAGCACCTGCTTCCCATGTATGAAGTCTAGGGTTTAATCCCTGGTACCTCCTAAGGAAAAAACACAGTAGAACAGATTATGGCTAACAAGTCAAGGTTTCACTGAGTCAGATTTCCCAAAGTCAGACCCCTATTAGAGCATTTTACCTATTTCTGATAACTAGGATTATAAGGCCTGTCTCTTTAGACCAGGTGCTCATTCAGGGCAAAAGAATGTAGCCAAGTTAAGATGTTTTCCAGTAAAAGTACAACACAATGCACAGCGAAAGTACAACACAAAATGTAGTTAAAACTTAAAAGTCTGCACTCTAATTTAAGAAAAAGCCAATACATGGACCCAAAGACATGATCTCAGAAAAATCTCAAGGAACAAGGATACTCTGTGGTTATTCCCAACTTTCCTGAATTCAAATAGCTGCCCAGACCCTCCCGCCTTATTACAGCAGGACTGTAAAGTCTGAGAAGAGAGAGTGCTGAGGAGACATCACTCTTCTTTCTGACCCCACACAGGACGTGAGCTGATAAGCTCTAGAAAATTATTTTCTCTTATTTATTTCTCTAGTCAGAGGTTCTCAAAGTGTGGTTCTCTGACCAGCAGCAGCATCACCTGAGGACTTGTTAAAAACGTAATTCTCAGACCCTATCCAGGCCTACTCAACCATATACTTAGGGGGTAGGGGCTTCTGATGCCTAGGCCAAGAGATACTTCAAGTTAGTTCCTAAAGTTGTTTGCTGTGGATCTGTCCATAACCACAAACCCGTTAGGAAAGAAGAAAACGAACACGATCAAAGCCTTTTATGTGTCAAGCACTGTGCTAAGCATTTTCACTTGTAGATTTAAATGAAATAACATAACCACCCTGAGTTATTTCTAGTATCTTAGCCTTCTTTTAAAGCTGAAAAATCTCAAGTTCAAAAGTTAAGTATTAGACAAACATGCCTTCAAACTTCTATACCAAATAAAGTTGGGGAAATGGATTATGTTTTTGCTCTGACATATATATTTCCCACACATATATATAATTAAATGAAATACAAATACCTGCCACATTTCTACCTTCCTTTTCACTTCCTCCTTTTCTACAAACTCATTTAAATTTGCCAGGGCTTTGGCTGCCAGGATTCTCCTTGCTTCAACACTCATTTCAGGTTGCAGAGCAGTGTGAGGAGCTACTTCAGATGGATTTTTGCTCCCTTGGTTTTCATGTCCAGCAAAGAATTTTGCTTTAGGAGAAGAGCTGTAGTCCAGAGGGCGGCAGCAAGTTCCACTGTCCTCCACCATGGATTCCTGGCCCCAATTGCCATGGGTTTCCCACTGAAGGTGGTCCACTTGCTGGAGACAATGGTCTGGTTCCTTATGGGTATTTGCAAAGTTGGGTATAACTGGCTCACCAGGGTTGTATAAACCTGAAACCCCTGAAGAAAAGGTTCTGCTCCGCTGTAATTCGTTTGGAATATTCTTCCTATTGTATAGTGGTGAAGTATCATCTTTGAGTCCTTCCAAGCCTCCAAACTTGGTCTGATTCCAGAAAGAAAATGTATTGTGTACTAGAATTTCTCTATTTAATTCTAGCTGTGGAGACTGTGAAACGTAAGAATGGCTTATGGTCTTCTGTTGCTTGAGGTTATGGCAAAACAAGACTTGGGCAGGCACTGTCCATGGCGTCTCCCCTTGCTCCAGAAGTAACTCAGCCCTCTTTAAATCTGAGTCACTGTAGCTGAGCCGCCTTTTCAAACGAGTCAGTGGTTGAAGGCATTCAACATTCCGCCTCTTCCAAAGGGGATCCAATTCTTGCTCACTGGAAAGAATGACATCCTGATTATCAAAAGCTGTGGCCACTGCAGTGGGGGTAAAAGGGCCTGAAGCATCGCTGTCCTGCCTCATTAACTCTTTATCCAGGTGCACTGTGACCATCTCAGAAACTGTCTTTTCGATTTCAGCAGAAAGGTCAGGTACTTCTAATGCTTCCTCCTTCACCACTCGCCTGTTCTCAGCTAAGTCCAGAAGCAATTTGCAAATGAGGTGAATAATTTTTGGCACATGTTTCAGAAGTCGTGCCTCATAACCATGAAGCAGATGACGCTGGCGAATTAGATACTGAGCTAAGGTGACAGCATGTGCTTTGGGATCACAGCAAGAAAATATATTGCGAAGAGGAATCAGAAACTGTGTAAATTCCCTTACACACAGTAGCTGTCCTCTAGTTTGTATGGAATTGGGTCGCTTGGCTCGAACGAATAGAATTGCTTGGTCACCAGTCATTCTCGTTGCAAAAACTAAGTAACATGCTATTAAAACACCTGAACAGTGAAGAGGAGAAGATTAGGGTTAGAAAAGTTTTTTTTTCACTTATCACTCTTTGATGATTTAAAATTCGAATGTGTGTTAAGAAATCATATTTTAAGACAATTTATAATTTTGTAACTTTTGTAGAGGTCTTTATTATTGCACTCCCCTTACTGTGCACAAGTTTATCTACTTAACCTGGCTATATGGCAGCCCCTGCTCCCCCCTTGACTGAGAACTTTTGGAGAGCAAGGGCTGCCTTAGTCACTTCTGTACTCTGTGCCTGGCACCAGAACTGGCACAGTATAGAGAAGCATGGGTGGAGCAGAGGAAGGGAAGACTGAGTAAACTGGTTATCTGGCCCATCAATACTCTGTACGCAAGACTCCAACCTGGAAGAAGGCAAACCCTGCTTCTATTTTCCACTCTGTACAGCTCTTGAAATTTTCTACCTGATCTATGTGTATACATTGTGCTCGGTTCTTCCCAGCCCTGCCATTTTTTCCACTGGCAGCACATTCCAGCCTGACACTTCCTCCTTGAGCAATATCTTTTAGGATTAGTCACATTCACAATCTACTTTTCTTCCTGACAATTCTCCTTCCAGTTTTGTGTCTATGTTATTTTGTGTTTTCTTCCGGATATGATAAAACTCAATTTTCCCAAAAGCATTTAATATTAAGGAAGTCAGCCTTAATATTATGCACAATAGTATGTGTTTATGTGTCTTCTTATTAATGAATATCAAATTAAAATGAATAATTAAAATGCAGTTGTTAATCCATTAATTCAAATATAATATCAAATTAAAAGGCAATGTAAAAAAAAAAAAAAAAAAAAAAGGCAATGTAAGGGAATCTGTATGATTCACCAAGTTTTGTAACAATCTTGTTACATATGAAAAATCAGAATCTCTGAAAGTTGGATGTATTCCCAGTACATAGTAGGAGACAATGTATCTTTATCATGAGAACATGGCAGATCTTTAGCCTAAGTATGGAATATCTGAGGAGTTATCATGAGGAAGGAAGATTAAATGTCTTCTTTGTCATCTTCCAGAGCAGCCAGATTTTGGCTCCACATAGGCGCTAACTATTTCAACCAGAACTAGTCTCCATCGTAGAAGATGGTCACAAACAGGTGGGAGGTCATACGGTAGGTACACTGTAGACAGGAGTTGAGCATCAGATGTTTGTTTGGACCAGATGACAATAAAAATTTCAACTCTCAGATCTTTATCTTTGTCCTGATACCAGCACTGTAATGACATTCTGCATTTTTAAGTAAAATCACTGAGTTTTATATAGAATTCTAGCCACAGATAGACTCTCCTTCACAAACAAAATCCTTACACATCTAAAAGTAGAAAGCACATGAGCTTTGGAGTCAGAGAGTCATGGATTTAAATCTTAGCCCTGCCACTTACTAAATGTAGCAAATTACTTAACCTCTCTCAAACTTCAGTTCCTTCAACTCACATTGTTGCTCAAGATTTAAAAGGACAGATGGAAAATGTCAAGAACATAGTAGGTGGAACAATCCTTGCTATTATTATTTCAATTGAAGTAAATTACATGTTTTAAAGACATTACATACTAAAATGAGATGATGATTTTTTTTTCTTAAAGAAGAAAATCAGAGTTGTCATTTAGCTACCTTTAGAGACCTTCGTGTTTATTAAATATGAGTTTTCAAAAATACTCTCACGAACATACAGTTATTATAATCATCTATTTAAGATGATGCAAATAACTTTTATTTATTTCTCCCATTTGACTCTAAAGCTTTAGTGGGATTCTGAAAAATATTTATCCTCTAGAATCAGGAAATATTATTCTTTATATGTTTAAATATACCTACAAGACAATAATACCTAATCCTACAACTTTACCTGTTCGACCAAGTCCTGCATGACAGTGGATAGCTACTCTTCCTTCTTGTAAGGCAAAAGTCATCACCTTCACCATATCTAAGATGGTAGTGAGCGATGCTACACCATAATCCTTCCACCCAAAATTGTAGAAATAAACTGGGGAATAAAAAAAGAAAACAAACATCAACATACAGGAAAAATATTTGCAAAGGTCTTTGAAGAATATTAGCGAATTCATGAGACGTATAAACCTGTAAGGCAAATAGATCTCACTTGGCTATTGAGGACCGAAAAAATAGGCTTTTCACATTTTCAGTAAGCTTATTGCTATTTCTCACAAAGCACATTTTATATTACTTAAGACATTTCCTTCTGAAACTCAGAAAGAACTGTAGAAAAGTAGAAATTACAAATTAATAAGACTGATCCACACTAAAACTATTCAGCTATGGAAGAAAAGCATACAATTTTTTGAAGCATGGAAATGTGTCTAAGTGACTGACAAATGGCTAAAGACGACAACCTAGACAGAAAAAGGAGCTAGACACAAGCTTCTTAAAAATACGTTCCCAAATTGCATAGCTTTGTCATTTCCAACCTGGCTTTGAATGATCCGCATTCAGTAGATTCCATTCCAAAGCTCCTGTGAACTGAGGGACCTCTGGGATTATTGCATAAAGAATCACTGAGCAGAGCCAAGCAGAGCAGAAAAAAGCCTCTAAGTGCTGTCCTTGATAATTCATGAAGAGGAGTGGTGGGAAGGAACTTACTGCCAGCCTCCATGAAAGCTTCGGGAAGGTAAGTGAAGCCACTTTCTTGTTCCAGAGGGTTCCCACAGCTAGCATGCTCACCAGGACGCTGAAGGTTAATTACTGTTTTTATGCCACAGCTTAAAGGAAAAAGAAAAAAAGTGAGTGAGTCATACAGGGAGACAGCAGTCAAAAAAAAACAAAAAACAAAAAACAAAACACACACAAAAAAAAACACACACCAAAAAACAAGAAACACCATTGTTGGTATTAATAAACATTATTAATTACTCTTAAAACCTTTATTTCTTATTTGAAATAAGCTCTTCACTGCCTACTGTTAAAATGGAAGCACTTTTTCATTTGAAATCAAAAGTAATGAAAGAAAAAAACATTAATTCATTTACTGCGATATGTGAACAACAAGAACCTTTACCTTTGGAACTGCTCGATGATACGGTACTTTTCAATGAGCTCGGTGGATGGGCGAGCCATGGCTAGTATATGATCAGTTACCCTGCAGGTGTGGGAGAAGGGACTGATGAGATGCACAAGACTTAGAATGTCCAGCTTTAAGGACTTGAGGGAGCAAGATATCAAGCCCCTACTTTTCTATGATTCCAACAATCTATAAGAAACTTCTTACACAAATCTGGCTTCAGTTTTGCATCATGATCAAGGTTCTAATCCTAGCTTCTTAAAAACCCTGGAAAAAATTCTAGGACATAAAGTATCTGTGGACTTCAGCAAAGTGTTTTCAAGCACTCTCAAGGGATTCTAGTGGACACAATGGAGAAACCTCAGCAGGAGGCAAAGGTTACACAGTGTGGATCAGTTATGCAAAGGTCTGTGACTAAATGAAGAGGGCCACCTGGGAGACATTTTGAGTTACTGCACCATCTGAACAGCAGTTACCTCATGTTAAGTAGGGATAATAATGTCTGCATCATAGGGTTGGTGTGAGAATGAAATACGATGTGGATGTAAAGTCTTAAGCATAAACTCTGGTATGTGATGATGAATAAATGCTGAGGTACTATACTTTAGCAAAAAAAAAAAAAAAAAAAGGCTCTAGTCAGTTGGGCCTGGTTTCAAATGCTGACTTTTCTACTTTCTAGCTATGTAGCAAAGTACTTAGTCTCTCTGAGTCTCTCTGTATCTCAATTCCTTCATCAATAAAATGGCATTAATAACGCCTACTTCACAAGAGTTTTGTGAAGACTGGCGAGGATAATTTGAAAGCATCTAGCACAGTGCCCGGCCTGTATCCAAACAAATGTTTCCTGAATGAATGGACAGAGGCCCAATAAGTGGCTGTCCCTCTTGTTAGGGTTCTGGCTCCACTCTGTTCTGTTAGAATCCTATCAGCGCCTGGCAGAAGATACATAAGGTGTCTATCAAAGCTATGGGCACCAGAAGCTGAGAGGAGCAATGGAGACACTGGGCACGCTGGGTGGGCTCCAAAGGATCCCCCTTGGGATCTAATGGGGTTCAGTGTTTGGCACCCTCAAAAGATATTCTTAGTTTAAGATGGGAGAGATGTGACTTGAAGGTAGCAGAAGTGAAAAAGAATCAGAGGGTTTAGTCAACAATAAATAAAAAATACTAATGTGACCTTAAGCTGCATGATTAGAAATCTGGTTGTCTGACTACACCTCAGGAACAATGTTCATGTCATCATGCCATGTTATAAGAAAGATAATGACAGAATAGAAGACAATCTGAGAGAACAACAATGACGATGGACCCCTGATTATCTCACTACATATGTAGTCAGGAAATTCAATATGTAAAAGTATAGATTGCAAGTTAAAGTGGTTAACAAATATCTAATTTATAAATGTATTCTTGCTGTATAAAATTATTCACTACTGAAGTTCTTTAAACAGAGAATTCCTCCAAGTGCATTTCAAATGTGATTTATCAGAATTTTTCAGATGTCAGTAAATCAAAAAGGTATACTTGAATAGCTTACTGTTAAAAAATAAAAGCAGTAAGAATCAATAATGATATTAATTCCACTTACAAGCCATCTTTTTTTAACTGTTATTTTACTTTATTTTGTACATTTAATAATTGAAAATATAAACAATTAAAAACTAAAAAGTAAACACAGATGAATAAATATATACATTTCTCAATTAAATGTAATGGATACACATAAAATTTTTTTTGAATCAAACAATATGTTACACAATATATTTGGTTCATAGTAATGCATTCATACAGTGTTCGTCCTTTTGTGTCTGGCTTGCTTTGCTCAACATAATGTCCTTCAGGTTCATCCATGTTGTTATATGAATATAAGCCATCTTATGTTGTTTGCTAAACTGGCAGTTAATACTATTCCTATTGAGGTAGACTTGAAATATATCAGTGTGAAAATGTGTTCTTTTTATATAGAATACAGTAACAAAATAAAAATGAGGCTAAACGCTTGCACATGTGAAACACTACTTATATACTTCATAATTTCTCAAACTTACAGCTGAATATTTTTATTATTTCTAACTATTTCTAAATTTAAGAGCTATCTAAATTTCTCACTTTTTTGATACAATTTACACACATCATTTCACTTTAAAGATACACAAACCCTACGAGTTTGGTTTTATTGGAAAGTGAGGTTCAGAGTACTTGTGTGAGTAGCCCAAGATCACACAGCATCTCAAGTGGTAAAGCCAGGGTTGGAAGGCAAGAAAATTCTGATTTCAAAACCCCATACTGTTTCTTCCATATTCCACTGCTCTGGCATTAGTTATGTCTCCATTCCTTTACCCTACTCAGCATTAGATGACAGCTACAGAAGACTGATAGAATCAATTACCAGGATGAGTAAACTCCCATAATGGCTTGCTCCTCCTCACTCCAGCGGGCTGGGTTCTCATACTTGCAGGCCCTACCACCACATGCCATGGAACATGCCATGTGTCCAGGAATGACATGTCGTAAACGCTCTCCAACTTTTGTGTACTTTGGTGTTGGGCGTCCTGAATTTCCTAGAACAAACAAGAAGGGAAGATTCAAAATTCCACTCTCCAAATGGAATAGTTACGTGGGAAACAGAACTTCCATTTTAACTCAGGTTTAATTCCCTTCATCTTGTCAAGAATAAACCCATTCCCTTTTCATTATAAGTGCATGATATCTTAACATAAAAATAGCTTTTACATACAAAAATCTCCACTTATTACATTGCTAGTGAAGAGGAAGAAACTATAAAAGCAGGTCTTTTATAAGGGGCTAAGATTTGTTAAAAAACTCAGTTTTTAATGAAAAACACAAAGCATGTGATCATTTTATCTCCTAACTCATAAACACTAAAATTCTTAGCATAAAAGACAGTAAAAGTATAATATAGAATTAATTGTTAAAGTTTAAAAAGGTATAAACACAACACAACCTATTCACATTCCTTATATTTAAATTCACTGGTTTGGCAATCCTTAAGAAGAAAAGAAGCTTTACTTTTTCTCTCGGGGAAAGTTGGGTCCCTCTCTGCACAGCTGACGGAGGACACGGCCACCATCACCTGGAGAGAGGACGAGGAGAGCACCTTGGTCACAGAGCTGCGCCGCCGCTGCTGCAGCCGCAGCAGAGGGTCCGAAGTAGAGTGTCTCCGGCCCTGAAGAAAGGTGCTGAGGAAATTCACCGCGGAGAGCCGGCGAGGCGGGTCCTGCATGGTCCCTGGGTCTCCCAGAAGGAAAGAGCTAGAGGCAAGTAGATCTCAACCCCCAGCCTGCTCAGTGATGAAGTTACACTGAGGGATATGCATCATTCTGTATGATCTAACAGCTATTCAGGATAGGCTGACTCGTTTCCATAGTGACAAACAAAGAAACTACTGATTCCCATTTAGATCTGTAGAGGCAAAGTGCTATATGAATGGATTGCCTTTTGGACAAATTGTTCAAATACATGGACGAGTAATTTGTACTTTAAACTCATTATTCCTAAATCAGGATTACTCTGTTTTGTTTCTCAAACATACTTAAAAGATCTGACTGCTCAAATAATTAACTTCCCAAATACTGTAATGAATTTAGAGAAAACGTCTCTATGACACAAACTTTGCCTTTTATACACATACTAAAAGGTTTAAATTCTGTAATTTCCCTCATCTCTACTCTCTGGATATTGAGGGAAGGGAGGGTTTCTCTTTCTACACTTGTCTAGAATGGGAGGTAGATAAAAAGTTAAGTGTAATAGAGTGGGATATCCTGGATGACTTAAAATATTTATTAAAAGATCATTCAATTTTTCATAATCAGAAACCTCCTATATTTTCTTGATAGAACTGTTAAAGAAACAGTTGGATAGGATAAAGATATCTGTAGGAAGAATTGGGTTTTTCATATCTTGAAAATATGAAATTAAATGTCTTCTGTATTAATCATATATCATATTTTCATATTTTCATCTTCAGGATGTGAAAAACCCAATTCTGGCTTATACCTTGATTTGGATAGTTATAGTAGTCATGCCTCTCAAAAACATAATTCTCAGCCTTTTGTCACCGACTATGGGGAAAATAAGAAGCTTAAATAATATCGTGGGGGAGGCATAGGAAAAAAATTTACTAAGTATCACATTTTTTAAGGAACTGGATGAGGGGGAGGCTGAAACTTGAGGAAAAAGGATATAAAGAAAACAAAAACTGGAACAACGGCCCAATGTTCTCATTGTCAACCTCCTTGTTAATGGTCGCCTTGTGACCTCTCTCTGGACAGATGGGATTTCAGCAATCTACAGCTCTAGAAGCTCTTTTTTTTTGTTTTGTTTTGTGTTATTTTAATGGTTAAAAGCTAAGCAAGATCCTTTTTCAATGCCTCCTCCCCATTTCCCCAACAATATGCACTTTATCAAATAAAACAGAGATGTGGAAGCCCAAATTGGTGTCCAAATTATTCCTCCATGTATAGCACATGCCCTTGTTATTTAGGACACAAGAATGGACTTAAAAAAAAAATTAACCAACCCGGAAAACACAACTTCCCTCTCTGGAGGACATTCTAGGCAAGGACGGAGAAAGAACCTTCAGGGAAATACAGGAACAATAGTTCCCTTTGACTGGCAGAGAGATTTACAGGAGAGGAGAGAGGGGAAGATAAGGCGAGAAAGGCAAGTTGGAACTCAATGGCAGAAGGCTCTAACTACCCAAACAGGGAGTTTTGAGCTTGTTATGTGGGTAACAGGGAATCTTGAAAGTTTTCTAAGGAAGTCTATGTGCTTCAGAATGTGCTGCATTCTGGAAGGCTAACCCAGCTCTGGAGAGAGATAGTTGGAGAAGCATGCAGTGACCTCCGCTGGTAGGACTGAGGGCCTAAGTGGGATGGTAGGCGTGCACATGGAGGCTAAGCCTGGATGGGAGATGCTTCAGAGAGGACGGATTTGGGTGCTGGAGAAAAGGAGAGTGGAGATGATGCCGTGACTTCCAGCTTAAGTGAGTAAGACATTGAAGCCAGTTACTACAGGGAGCCCCTGAGGAGAAGTCCTGTGAGAAAACCCAGCAAGCTCCATTTTCGACTAAAGGTCTTTAAGGCAGTGACCAGTCCCAGTCAGTCAGTCTGAAATGCTTGCTTGGTGTCTGGGAGAACTGTCATCTCAGGACATCTACACGTACAGAAGAAAGTCAAGAGCAACTCTGCTTTCACCTGTACTGAGAGTGAAAACTAACTTGATGAAGGAGAGGAATTCCTTGGACCAAGATGACTAAGGAAGGGATGGTTTATGTATCACTTCAAGAATAATTTCTCCTGTGAAATCGTAAGACCTGGGCTGACCTCAAATAAACATGTAATAATTGAGCTGACTCGAGATATTGTATGGTCAGTGACCCTGTGTCAGTATCTCTGAGGAAGTTCAGCCTAATGCAAACAAGGAAATCTGAAAGGTGAAAGAAAAGCCCTTTCAGCATGCTGGCTCACTGTCCTCCACAATAGGATACTAGGAATGCATCTTGTTTTGATCAGGCAAATGAAATGGAACTTTCCCCCACCTTCTACTTCTGAGTATGATAGACAGGGACTTGAGCTTCCACTTACTCTAGACAAATACGAAGCTTTGCACTCCACTTATCTGAAGGGTTGCTCCAAAAACTATTCCTTGGCAAAATGCTCGGTGCACAGCAAAATTCATTTTTTAAAAATTAGTTTTTATTTAGGCTACATATAGCTTTACAATAGCTAACCCTCTAGATTGGTCTTTAATTTTCCATACATCCCTTGCCACCCTTATTCATATACATACGGGTTTTCTGCACATTTGTAATCATACTGCAAAGTCATTTTTTTAAACCGGTATGGCAAAAATTTCCCATTTTGCTTTGGTCTTCTTGAAATTTTCATTTAATGAAAGCATAATGATTATGACACATCAAGCTGATGCATCATAATTTATCTAATTATTCCTTAGCTATTATTTAGGCTATTAAAAATTAAGACATTAAACATTTTCTGGACTAGAATCCTTTTATTTCTATCTTTTTCCTTCAGTAAATTCCTAGAGATGACATTGGTGAACAAAATTAATTTTAAAAGTTCATGTTTTTATTTAGGTGAGTCTTTACATGTTTCAAGAATCAAGTATGAACCAAGTTAAAGAAGATGAAATAAGGAAAATTTTTAGCAACTCATCATATGCTTTTTCTGAAGGCAGAGAGACAGTATTAAAATTCTCTGTCTCAAGAATAGAGAGATGCCAGCCCTAATAAGTTTTTGTGCCAACGTCCCTTACCTCAAACTTTTTACCATGTCCATTATGGATTGTCTTCTAACCACAAGTTTTATTCATAAGATGTTGCCAAAAGACAATCACACAAATGACTTTAAAAGGATTGCTTTCCAACTCTTAGGATAAAAGATATTATACTTGTACCAAAGCGGTTTGTCTTTTTGTATTCTTCTTGAAAATACTTATTTTTAAAATTTTGTGGATCAATTTAGTTAGTTAAATATGCCCAAACTTGGTTTCACATATCTATAAGAAAGTATATTTATATTACCACCTAAAAATCAATGAACACATTTAAATTGGGATAGACTATAGGCTGCTAATGATGACCTGTTCAGGCTTTTAGAAAAACATTTTAATTTTAATTAAATTATCAATAGAGGAAAAAAATACCCAGAAGCCTGAAGGTATCTATCTTTAGGTAAACAGAAGCAACAAGACTATTTAATTTCCATTTCATGTTTTATATATAAAATGGGAAATTTTAAAAGAGTGATTTTATGAATGACAGTGCTTTCAACAGAAACTTAAAAGGTAAAGAGCCTGTATTAGTCAGCCAAAGGGGTGCTGAAGCAAAATACTAGAAATCTGTTGGCTTTTATAAAGGGTATTTATTTAGGGTAGAAGCTTACAGTTACCAGGCCATAAGACATAAGTTACTTCCCTCACCAAAGTCTGTTGCCACGTGTTGGAGCAAGATGGCTGCCAACGTCTGCAAGGGTTCAGGCTTCCTCTTCCTCTTAAGGCTTCATGGTCCCAGCTCCTTCCAATATTGGCTGTAGGCTGGGATAAATCTTGTCTCTCTCCCAGGGCTCGTTTCTCTCTAGGCTCAATTGCTCTGCTCGCTCCACAAGGCCAGCTGTAGACTATCAGGTTAACAGCTCATCTCTCTTCCCCGGGCCTCTGCTGTGTCTAATGGAGCCTTCTCTCCTACCTCACGTATCTGCTTCTCTGTGTGTTTACTCCAATATTAAAAACTCCAACTTTCTCTTCTGCCATGTCATTTTCTCTCAACATCTCACTGATGTGGCCCAATCAAAGCCTTAATCATTATTTAATCAAGTAAAAGTGAAACTTCTGAATCCAATCCAATCTAATATACCCAGAGGAACAGACCAGTTTACAAACATAATCCAGTATCTATTTTTGGAATTCATAAACATTATCAAACTGCTATAGAGCCTTTTTTCTGGAAGGCACGGAGCCTTTAGAACTTCACTATCACAAACTGTTTACCTTTCTGATATCCTTTCCTCCTCCCTCCACAGTTATAGGTTATTTGTAGGTCATGAGAAGCAACATTACTGTTGCTTTCCCACTTACTGGATAACAACTGATCTATTTTTTTTCTTCTCTGACACATATTTTTCAAATTACATAAGAAAAATATTTTCATATCCCATGAAAATAAAATCATCAAGACCATCTCTTGGTTACATCTTAGCCCTCTCCCCACTTTCAAATATGCTGTCTCTAGAAAAAACTTGTGGTACAAGAAAACCTAGTAAAATAATACAAAAGATAATTCTCATGCCCAATCCTATGCTCGTCATTACATAAAAGCCTCCTTCCAGAGCAGGAAGATATGGGTATTGTGCTATAGTCTATAGAACACAGCTCCTTTGTGGCCACTGGCCTTTGCACATAGGCGATCGGACTTAACCAAATTCAGAATAATATTTAAGGAACCAATGAAATATTGGTCATTGCAAATGTGAAATTATCTACATTTGTGATAAGCACAATAAGCACCATAATGAAACCCACTAAAAGGCATGTATTAGCACTCAGCCTTTTCCTCTTTAATATTACGAGTGATTAAAACACTGAAAAGCCTAAGCAGAAATGGAACTTACTTGGCAATTTCCTTCTATATTCAAGATGTCAGAGAGGGCTAATAACTTCTATTACAACAAACTCATGTAACGAGACTTGTCAATCAGGTGGGATTGCTAGAGGTCCATCTATTCTCATTTTTAAGTCCACCAAGGAGTCATTTCCCAGCTTCTTGTTTTCCACCTTTTTTGTGATAGCAGGCTCACTTCTCACAAGGCAACTAACTATGCAACTGTTAGACACCTCCAGATGTTTTCTAATGTTCAGTCAAAATCCATTTCTCTATAAAAATTAGTTTTAGTTCTTCTCTCTGAAAATTAAAACAAAAAATCTTCTCGTTGATTTGTAAGGTTTTAAAATACCTAAATTCAATTAGAACTTCTTGAAGACTTTCCCCATTTGGGCCATATTCTCTCAATTCTTTCAAACATTCCTGGCATATGTCATTGTTTCTAGATCCTTCACTATAACACCCCTTCCTCTTAGTGCCCTTCCTACTCCCTCACAGATAAACTTCTGAAAGGTTTGACTGCATTTGCCATTTCCATCTGTGACCTGTCTCATCCTCAAAGTATTTAACCCTGGCCTTGCCTCACTGTCCATTGAAAACTGTTCTTGCTAAGCAAAGTCACCAATGACCTCTGTTTCAACGTGGACTCTTCATAGTTCTCATATTAGTTGACAGCTCAGTAGCATGCAGCACAGCTGAACACTTTAGTTTTAACTTTAAAATACTTTTGGAGATTTTATTTTGGAACAATCTCAAAGTACAGTACAGAGTATTTTTTCTTGAACAATTTGAGAATAAATTGCAGACATGCTGTCCCATTACCCCCACATAAATTAGTGTGCATTTCCCATAAAGATGTTCTTCACAATTCCCCCAAATTAAAAATTATGATTGATACATTACTACCCTAGATTCCTCAGTCTTCATTCTAGTTTCACTGATCATCCCAATAAAGTTCTTTATGGTAAAAGGATCCAGGTCAGAATCACATGTGGTATATAGTTGTACTTCACTCTAAAACAAGTTCCTCTTTCCCTTCACTTTGATGACCTTGACACATTTGAAGAGTACAGGCTAGTTATTTTGTAAAATGTCTCTCAATTTGGGTTTGTCTGATGTTTCCTCATGATTAGATTCAAGAAGCCTTGGCATTTATTAGTGAAAAATGGCATTTATAAACCAGTTAATGTGAGATTGCTGTATAAGTTAATAAACGTATTTATAAATACATTGTTTGCAAGAAGAAAATTTCTGAGTTATAGCTCAGCCTGCTGAATTTATAATGTAAGCATTACTTAACACAGTATAAAGATGAAAAGACAACAAAAATATCTTCCTACTTCCTCTTCTCCTCATTGCAACAAAACCTTTTAACTGGGAGAATTTTATTCCCCTCACTTTGCTTTTCCTCCTTCACTTCCCACTTATAATATTCAGAGAGCACTTGGGTTATAGATCTGAATAAAAAAATGCTTTCAGATAATCATTAGCCCACATACCAATAACTTATGCTTAAAGACAGGATGGAGTTGTAAAGTGCTATTATAATGCAATATTATTGTTAAGGCAAGGGTTGAAGTTTTTGTTTTATTTTGACATGGCATGTTCTGAAATAAGTAACTATGAAAAAAATAAAGGCTCTTTCCGTGGCCTGAGCAAAAAGAACACCTGTATTACATACACGTTTATATCTGTGTGTTTGTGTCGGCCTGCCTGCCTGCCTGCCTACCTACCTATCTTTTTTTTTTTTTTTTTGAACAAATATATATATTTCTCAATTAAATATAATGGATACATGTAAATTTTTTTTTTAATCAAACAATATATTATACAATATATTTGGTTCATAGTAATGCATTCATACAGTATTTGTCCTTTTGTGTCTGGCTTGCTTCACTCAACATAATGTCCTCCAGGTTCATCCATGTTGCCATATGCTTTACGACTTCATTTCTTCTTACAGCTGCATAATATTCCACCGTGTGAATAGACCACAGTTTGTTTATCCATTCATCTGTTGATGGACACCTGGGTTGTTTCCAACTTTTGGCAATGGTGAATAATGAATAATGTGGCTATGAACATCGGTGTGCAGATGTCAGTTCGTGTCACTGCTCTCACTTCTGCTGGGTATATACCCAGTAGTGGTATTTCAGGGTCACATGGCAAGTTATATTCAACTTCTTTAGGAACTGCCAAACAGTCCTCTATACTGGTTGTACCATCCTGCATTCCCACCAACAGTGAAGAAGTGTTCCTGTCTCTCCACATCCTCTCCAACACTTGTAGTTCTCTGTCTTTTTAATAGTGGCCATTCTGATAGGTGTGCAATGATATCTCATTGTAGTTTTGATTTGCATTTCCCTAATCATGAGTGATGTTGAGCATTTCTTCATGTGTTTTTTTTGCCATTTGTATTTCTTCTTTGGAGAAATGTCTATTCAAGTCTTTCGCCCATTTTTTAATTGGGTCATTTGTCTTTTTATTGTTGAGTTGTAACATCTCTTTATATATCCTGGATATTAAACCCTTATCAGATATGTGATTTCCAAATATTTTTTCCCATTGAGTTGGCTGCCTTTTCACCTTTCTGACAAAGTCCTGTGAGGTGCAAAAGTGTTTAATTTTGAGGAGGTCCCATTTATCTACTTTTTCTTTTGTTGCACGTGCTTTGGGTGTGAGGTCCAAGAAACCACTACCTACTACAAGGTCTTGAAGATGTTTCCCTACATTTTCTTCTAGTACTTTTATGGTCCTGGCTTTTATATTTAGATCTTTGATCCATTTTGAATTGATTCTTGTATAGGGGGTGAAATAGGGGTCCTCTTTCGTTCTTTTGGTTATAGATATCCAGTTCTACAAACACCATTTGTTGAAGAGACTGTTTTTTCCCATCAGCATGGGCTTGGTAGGTTTGTCAAAAACCAGTTGACGGTATAGGTGAGAGTTTATTTCTGGATTCTCAATTCTATTCCACTGATCGATATGTCTATCTTTATGCCAGTACCATGCTGTTTTAACCACTGTAGCTTTGTAATATGTTTCAAGGTCAGGCAGCGAAATTGCTCTTCTTTTTTAGAATACTTTTGGCTATTCGGGTGCACTTACCCTTCCAGATGAATTTGGTAATTGCCTTCTCTAATTCTGTAAAGTAAGCTGTTGGGATTTTGATTGGTATCGCATTGAATCTATATATCAGTTTGGGCAAGACTGACATCTTCACGATATTTATTCTTCCAATCCATGAACACGGAATGTCTTTCCATTTGTTTAGGTCTTATAAAATTTCTTTTAGGGAAGCTGCTGTGGCTCAATCAGTAGGGCTCCCGTTTGCCATATGGGAGGCCCCGGGTTCGGTTCCTGGGGCCTCCAGGTGAAGGCAAGCCCACCCGCACGGCGTGGTTGGCTGACCCAGAGAGCACAAGCAGCAAGGGGGGGATAAATGAATAAATAAATAAAATCTTTAAAAAAAAAAAAATTTCTTTTAGCATTGTTTTGTAGTTTTCTGCATATAGGTCCTGTACTTCCTTGGTTAAATTAACTCCTAGGTATTTGAGTCTTTTTGTTGCTATTGAAAATGGAATTCTCCTCCTGATTTCCTCCTCAGATTGTTCAGTACTAGTGTACAAAAACATTACTGATTTTTGTGTGTTGATCTTATATCCTGCCACTTGCTGAACTCATTTATTAGTTCAAGTAGCTTTGTTGTGGATACTTCAGGATTTTCTAAATACAGGATCATCTCGTCCGCAAACAGTGAGAGTTTTACTTCCTCTTTTCCTATCTGGACGCCTTTAATTTTTTTGTCTTGTCTAATTGCCCTAGCTAGAACTTCTAGTACAATGTTGAATAACAATGGTGGCAGTGGGCATCCTTGTCTTGTTCCTGATCTTAGGGGGAAAGTTTTCAACCTTTCCCCATTGAGTATGATGTTGGCTGTGGGTTTTTCATATATGCCTTTTATCATATTGAGGAATTTTCCTTTTATTCCTATCTTTTGAAGTATTTTTATCAAAAAAGGATGTTGGATTTTGTCAAATGCCTTTTCTGCATCTATTGAGATGATCATGTGGTTTTTCCTTCTACTTGTTAATGTGGTGTATTACATTGATTGATTTTCTTATGTTGAACCAGCCTTGCATACCAGGAATAAATCCCACTTGGTCGTGATGTATAAGTCTTTTTATATGCTGTTGGATTCGATTTGCAAAAGTATTTTGTTGAGAATTTTTGCATCTATGTTCATGAGAGAGATTGGTCTGTAATTTTCTTTTCTTGTGGAATCTTTATCTGGCTTTGGTATTAGGGTGATGTTGGCTTCATAAAATGTGTTGGGTAATTTTCCCTCCTCTTCATTTTTTTTGGAAGAGTTTAAACAGGATTGATGTTAATTCTTTTAGAAATGCTTGGTAGAATTCACTTGTGAAGCCATCTTGGCCCTGGACTTTTCTTTGCTGGGAGATTTTTGATGACGGATTCAATCTCCTTAATTGCGATTGGTTTGTTAAGTTCTTGTATTTCTTGTTGTGTCAGTGTAGGTTGGTTATGAGTTTCTAGAGATTTGTCCATTTCATCCAGGTTGTCTAGTTTGTTGGCATATAGTTTCTCATAATATCCTCTTATAATTCTTTTTATTTCTGTGAGGTCATTTGTAATTCCCCCCCCCCCTTTAATTTCTGATTGTATTTATTTGCATCTTCTCTCTTTTTTCTTTGTTAGTCTAGCGAGGGGTTTGTCAATTTTATTGATCTTCTCAAAGAACCAGCTTTTGGTTTTGTTGATTTTCTCTATTGCTTTTCTGTTCTCATTTTCATTTATTTCCGCTCTAATCTTTATTATTTCTTTCTTTCTTTTTGGTTTGCGATTGGTTTGCTGTTCTTTTTCTAGTTTCTCAAGTTGATAAGTTAAATCTTTGAGTTTAGCTCTTTCTTGTTTCTTAATATAGGCATTTAGGGCTATAAATTTCCCTCTCAAGACTGCCTTTGCTGTATCCCATAAATTTTTTTTTTTTTTTTTTTACAATTTAGATGATACAGTTTAATAATTTTGATGATATTTACCATGTCCTGTGTCCATTACTGTAAGGTAATGAAAATAAATTTTTATATGTTGTGTTCTCATTTTCATTTGTCTCAATATATTTACTGATTTCACTTGCAATTTCTTCTTTGACCCACTGAATATTTAGGAGTGTGTTGTTCAGTCTCCACACATTTGCAAATTTCCTTTTTTCCTGTCTGTAATTGATTTCTAGTTTCATTCCATTATGATCTGAGAAGGTGCTTTGTCTAATTTCAGTCTTTTTATATTTATTGAGAGCTGTATTGTGACCTAACATGTGGTCTGTCCTGGAGAAAGATCCATGGGCACTTGAGAAGAATGTATAACCCGCTGAGTTTGGATGCAGTGTTCTGTATATGTCTGTTAGGTCTAACTTGTTTATCATATTGTTCTAGTTCTCTGTTTCCTTGTTGATCTTTTGTCTAGTTGTTCTATCTAATGATGTGAGAGGGGTGTTGAAGTCTCTGACGATTATTGTAGAAATGTCTATTTCTCCCTTCAGTTTTGCCAGAGTTTGTCTCATACATTTTGGGGCACCCTGGTTAGGTGCGTTGATATTTATGACTGTTATATCTTCCTGGAGGATCGTCCCTTTTATTACTATATAATGGCCTTCTGCATCTCTTATCACTTTTTTGCATTTGAAGTCTGATTTGTCTGATATTAGTATAGCTACTCCTGTTCTTTTCTGTTTACTATTCGCGTGGAGTATCTTTTTCCAACCTTTTACTTTCAGCCGGCTTGTATCCTTGGGTCTGAGGTGAGTTTCTTGTAAGCAGCATATGGATGGCTCATGTTTTTTTATCCATTTTGTCAGCCTGTATCTTTTGACTGGGGAATTTAATCCATTCACATTCAATGATATTACTGAAAATGCACTATTTATTTCCTCCATTTTATTCTTTGGTTTTCATATGTCATGTTATTTTTGTCTCTCTTTTTACTCTTTTGGTTATCCTTTCTGCTTTTCTTTCTTCTATATTCTCCTCCAAGCCTCTCTCTCCTGTCTTTTTCTTTCAGGTTCTAAGGCTTCCTTTAATATTTCCTGCAAAGGTGGATTCTTTTTTGCAAACTCTCTTAGTTTCTGTTTGTTTGTGAATACTTTATATTCACCTTCATATCTGAAGGACAGTTTTGCTGGGTAAAGAATTCTTGGCTGGCAGTTTTTCTCTTTCAGTTTCCTAATTGTATCATACCACTGTCTTCTCGCCTCCATGGTTTCTGAAGAGAAATCTGCACTAAGTCTTACTGTACGTCCTTTGTACGTGATCGTTTGCTTCTCTCTTGGTGCTCTGAGAATTTTCTCTTTATCTTTTACATTTGACATTCTGAATAATATGTGTCTTGGCGTAGGTCTATTTGGATTTATTCTTATTGGGGTACGGTGTGCTTCTTGGACATGTAAGTTCATTTCTTTCGTGAGAGTTGGGAAATTTTCAGCTATTATTTCCTCAAATACTCTTTCTGCCCCTTTTCCTTTCTCTTCTCCTTCTGGGACTCCCATGACACGTATGTTCTTGCTTTTTGTGTTGTCATTCAACTCTCTGAGCCCCTGCTCAATTTTTTTCCATTCTTTTCTCTCTGTTCTTTTCTTTCTTCAATTTTAGCTGCTCTGTCTTCAGTATCACTTATACTTTCTTCTATCATTTCGAGTCTGCTGTTGTATGCTTCAAATGTATTTTTGACTTCACCTATTGTGTCTTTCATTCCCATGAACTCCGTTACTTTTCTGTTCAGTGTTTCAAATTCTTCTTTGCGTTCGCTCAATAACTTCTTGATGTCATTGATCTCTTTAACTATATTCTCTTTCATCTCATTAATTTAATTTTGGAAATTTGTGCTCATCTCACTGATTAGTTCTTTAAAATTCTGCATCTCTTCTGGGACTTTGCTGTATTCATTTTCTTGGGCCATGTCTTCTATTTTCTTAGTATGGCTCGTAATCTTTTGCTGGTGATTAGGCATCTGGTTAGTTTGTATTTTACTTAGATGTTCTATCTCTTTCTCTTTTATGGGGTTTTAGTGGCAGGAGGCTGTGAGTTACCACAGCTCTTTGATTTTTGGCTCAACCTTGATTGTTAGGATTGTTCTGCTGTTTGCTTAAACTGAGCACTGGACCCAGTAATTGGTTGTAGAGTCGTTTCCTAGGGCCTTGGGCAAGGAAGCTATAGAGGCCAGGAAAAGCCTCTCTTACCTAGTACTTTTCTTATGTGCACTTCCTTGGTCTGCCAGGAGATGGCGCTTGTTAGCAGCTCTTAATTCAATGCATGGTCGGAGAGTATTTGTTGTGACACAGGTCAGATCAATGTGATAGAGCTTCCTGTCTGGGGGCTAAGAGCCCTGTGATTCTAACTTTCTGAGACAGTTCTCCAGACTTCTCTCGTAGCGCCCCCCTTTTCCCAGCTAAGAAATATTTCCACTCCCTTCTGAATCCTCAACAATCAGTCCCTGTTAGTAGAGGAGGAGATTGGGAGGTTTGTATATCTTTAGCCCCTTGCAGGCTCCAAGGCAAATGATGGCGCATCCCTACCCGGCCTGGAAGGGCTCTCCGGACAGGGCAGACCAAACCTGGGAGTCCAAAGCAGGGTCAGCCCCAGGCTCTCTCTCCCCTCTCCCGTGGAGTTCTCAACAATTAGTCCAGGCTAGAAGAGAGGGAGGTTAGGAGGGTTGGATTTCTCCAGTCCTTCCTAGGGTCCCAGGGCAAACCGCCGTGTGGAAGGGTCGTGGGGCTCCGCAGCCCAAATTTCAGGTCAGAACCTGAGTCAGCCTAAGGCTGTGTCCCGCTCTCTCCCCTTTCCGGGAGTGGCAGATCCCTGAAGCCCCCTTTGTCTGTGGTCACAGGCCCAAAGGCCCAAGAATTCTGAAGAGTGTGGGGGAGGGTGCCGGCAGCAGCAGAAGCTGCTACTTGCAACTCACGGTTCTGTTGTCGCGATTTCCCTCTTCTGTCCCTCTCTCCTCTGGGTAGTGTGCAGCCGTCACCTGCTGTCCTAAACCCTAGAAGATCTTTTTCGGGGCTGTTTCAGCTTGTCCTCTGGCTATTTTTCTGGAGAAGAGATTCCCGTGTCTTACTAGTCCGCCATCTTCCCGGAAGTCCTACCTATCTATCTTATCTTTCTTATCTATCTATCCTGAAAACCAAGATTTCACACTGGCACTACCAATTCCAGTTCCACAGCACAGGGTTCATTTTTATTTCCTCCCTTTCTGAAACCTGGCTCCCATCACCCTTCATGCACTTGCTGCTGCTGACCTCTGCTTCTAGGTGGATGCTTCCCTCACCCCATTTGGACTCTGACACCCCGAGGCAGGCCGTGGTTGCTTTCCCATTTGTATGGTTGCCCTCCTTATGCTGCCTGTGCTCTGATGTCTGCTGCAGGGACATCTTGCCACGCAGGAGCCCTCCTAACTGCCCCCAGCTCTGTGTGCCAGGCTCCTACACTTGGGTCCTGATGCCCTGTGTCAGGCCATCTTCCCATGCAGATACATCTTGCTTGGTCCCCTCCTCAGCTTGCTGGGCTCTGATACCCTGTGTGAGCCAACACCCCTGGGCATAGGTACCCTCCTCACCCAAACTGGGTCCCACACCCCTCTGGTGTGGATGCCCACTTCACTTGGCCCCACTCAGTAGCTTTGGGACTAAACTGTTCAGGAAGGAAAGGGAAAGGAAGAAGAAGAGAACGCTCCTTTTTTAAATATAGTTAAAAAAAAAAAATTTTTTTTTTTTTAAGATACTTAGATTACATAAATGTTACATAAAAAATACAGGGGATTCCCCTATGTCCCTCCCCCTACCCGTCTCACATTTTTCCACATTAACAACATCCTTCATTAACGTGGAACATTTGTTACAATTGAGGAACGCATCTTGGAGCATTGCCAGCCACTAAGCATAGATTATAGTTTACATTGTAGTTTACACTCTTTCCCGCACAATTTTTGTAAGTTATGACAAGATACATAATGGTCTGTATCTGTCATTGCAGTCATTCAGGACAATTCCGAAGTCCTGAAAATGCCCCCATATTACAACTATTTTTCCCTCTCCCTCCCCTCAGAACCTTCGGTGGCCACTTCTTCCACACCAATGACAAAAGTTCTTCCATTGCTAGAATCACAATAAGTCTATAGTATAATAACAGTTAAGTCTACTCTAGTCCATTACTCATTCTCTAGTCCTGAGGATTCTGGAATGGTGATGCCCACCCCGCCTCTAACTGAGAGGGGTCTTAGATCCCATGGCAGATAGATGGGACTATCTTGCTTGCAGTTGCAGATACTCTCTGTTCCTTGGGATGGTCGTTGTCCATCATCATCTCCTTGTCAGTTGTCCTGGGTGAGTCCAAGAAAGCTCCTTTTTGAATATTCTT
The DNA here is from genome assembly GCA_026826555.1 of Tolypeutes matacus. Classification (NCBI taxonomy): domain Eukaryota; kingdom Metazoa; phylum Chordata; class Mammalia; order Cingulata; family Chlamyphoridae; genus Tolypeutes; species Tolypeutes matacus. The sequence continues at coordinate 1,669,798 of JAKSZT010053763.1, read as the reverse complement.
TCCATTGGATTCTTTGATTCTACCTTATTTTGTTTTTTCCTCCTTAAGTACCTCAATGACTCATTAACTTTCTCCTTTGGAGACTTTTCTTCTTTCTTCTTTCTAAATGTTGGTATTCCTGGAGGGCTCAGTTTAGTCCAGGAATTTCTTTTCATTCTATTCTCTCTACTTGTATAAGCTCATATACTACTTTGGTTTTAGTTACCATCTAATGAATACCAAAATTGTTAGCCTATACTTGTCCTTTAAATTCTGGATTTTATCCAGTCGCTTACTGCTTATTGCAACTTGGATGTCTCTTTAAACAGCACCTCAAACTCAACATATCCAAATCTTAAAAAATGATTTCCTCATACTCAGTAAATCATCCTGTGAGATGGACCTCAGTGTTTCATACCTTAATAAATGGCCCTACCTTACACCTAATTGTTCAAGCCAGAAACCTGGGGGTCATCTTTGATACCTCCCTCTTTATTCTTAAAGCCAATCAATCACAGTCCTGTTCTTATCTCAAGTATCTTTCAAATCCATTCTCTACAAATCCACTGCCACTTAACCTCTCACCTGGGCTATTATAATTGGCTCCCTATTGGTCTCCCCATGTTGATTCCTGCCCATCTTCAATTATTTTATACCCAAGAACAGAGCGACCTTTTAAAAAATGCAAATCCAATCCTGTTACTCTGCTGCCTTAATCACTTCAAAAGCTTCTTTGTTTTAAGAAAAAGTCTGAACCATTTCACACGGTCTACAAAGTCCTATATTATCTGGCCTCAATCAACTATTCTAAGGACCTTCTTGCCACTTCTTTTCTTTATGATAGAGAGCTCCCCCTGGTGGAGTTGTCAGATTTCAACAAGAACACAATCAACTGACAACTGTTCCCTGCAAGCAATGAACTCCAATACCTTTCAACTCTTACTCTTTTACTTTTCTTTGTATCAACTAGTCCATTCTTAGGGGGAAAATCCTTTAAAGTGCCCTCTAGAGTAGGACTAATATGAAGATGGGCAAAACCCAGAGTGGGTAGTTACAAAACACTCCAAGGGGCACTGCCAAGAAAAATCGCTCAAATCTCTCTTGGCAAACTGCTGGTACCAAAATGGCAGGGAATCAGGGAGCTCTCAGCTGCAGAGCCTAACAATGTCAGTAATTGTGAGAAAGCAAGTGTGGTGACAAGAGTCTAAGTTCAAGCACCACATAAAAAATCAAAACAGTGTGGGTATGTTACAGAGAAGAGAAAAAAAAAAAAGGTAAAAGTAGGGCTAAAGTGCTTCTGAATGCACTTACTTTATAAGTGATACTTGCAAGTAAAGGCAGAAGAAAGAAAGAAAAGTTTGATTCATGCAAAAGCAGTTGATTATAGGAACAAATGTATAATTTCAGTCTAGATAAGAATGCAGGAGGCAAGCTTTGTTTTCAACATTCCTTCTTAAAAGGCCAAGGTCTTTATGCAGGATTTTGAAAAGGAATTCTTACAGGCCAAAAATGGTAAGGCAGAAATAAATAAGACTGTTAGTAATACCTTACGATTTAAGAAAAAGTTGCAATTTAGGATTTCAATATGAAGAATTAAGCCTTTTCTTTCATGTTTATTCACATAGTTATTTTTATTAAAGTCTAGTTTGCACAAAGAGAACAAAAAGTATATTGAAGAAATATTACCTTTTATGCTTGCAGAATATGCACTGTTATTCATCAAAGTGGAATATGGTGGCTCATTTTGTGGCAAGACTCCCGTAGCCATGGTTTTCTGTTGGGAAAAATTTTACTTTTTGAAAGTTTGCCTTTGGGTTATTCATTAATCACCTATAATGTGCTAGACCTGTACTGTCCAATACAGTATTCATTAGCTAATGTGGCTATTGAGTACTTGAAATGGGACTCATCCAGATTGAGATATGTCATAAGTGTTAAATATACACATGATTTCAAAGACTTAGTATGAAAAAATTAATGATTGTCTCAACATTTTTGACTTCCAAAAAACAAATGTATAATCCAATTCAGTAGTCACAGATTAACTGTACCTCAATTTAAAATACAGATGAAAAACAGAAAGTATCAGCTGAGGAATTTTTATAAATTATAAAATTATTTTCATAAAAGGCAAGTACATAACCCAGAAGAGTTTATGGGATTGACCATGATACAACAGAAGTCACAAAGGATACTGAGGTTTTTCTAAGTAAAAATTTAAATATCTTCTTTTACAAAATCATGTTTATTGTTTGGGCATCGATGATTAGGGGAGATCAAACACTACAATTTTAATAGCTTATTAAATGGCCATGAATTTTCTTAAAAGGCTCTAAAACCTGTTGCAATTTCTTATACCAATAAATTAATAATGGTTATTAAATTCAGCCCTAATTAACATTTTTCCTTGGAGTATGTGCTTATTTTTGTGAGGAAAAAAAATCACAAATCCTAGTCATTCTTCAAGAATTCCAAATTTACTAACACTTTACTTCTAATTTCAAATTTCATATGCTCAAAAGACATATAATTTATAATCTCAAGTCCTGTTTGATGAAGCTGTGTCTTTTCAAAACAAATACTGGAATTAAAACCATAAAGGAATCTAAAATGAAAGAAAAAGGAAGAATGCTTCCTGCAGTATTAAAGTCACAAATCTGGTATCACAGTAATTACCGCAACATTTTATAATGTGCATAACATTTCAAATGAATGTTATGTAAAAACATGAAGTGAAAGGACTAATAGTACTGTTGTTGCAACAAACTCATTAGCAAACACTTACTTTGAAAGCATTTCCATTAAGATTAGATTTAGAAGAAATATTTTTACCATATATGACTTTTCATAATTTGGATTTTTTTTTTTTTTTCAGTTAGGCCTGTAAAAGGAATTTATTTGGGAAATGGGGGAAGGAACAGAGCTTGCTGAGAAATGGGACAGAAAGGTGGAAATACACACCGAGCATTGGAGCGGGCTCCTCTAGGCAGAGAGAACACACTCTGCCTCATGTGATTACTTTTTTTTTTAAAGATTTTTTTTTTTTTTTTTTTTGAGGTGTTTGAGAGAAAGTTGTTTTTGTTGTTTTATTTCTAGAGAATGTAGGAGTCTTTGGTTTTCTAAATATGTCATTGATTTAACAGCAATCAGTAATGAAAGGATGTCATCAACACTATTTCTTTTACAATGTAATGACTATTTTTCTTATTTGTAGCATAAGTCAATAAATTTTTATTTAAGGAATTTGGCATGATGTGATTGTTCTACTGTTTCATTTTTTTTTTAACTTTATTTTGTACATTTAATAATTGAAAACATAAGCATTTAAAAACTAAAAAAGTAAACACATGAATAAATATATACATTTCTCAATTAAATGTAATGGATACATGTAAATTTTTTTGTTGTTGTTTTGGTTTTTGTTTGTCTTTTTGTTTGTTTTTGTGTGTGAATCAAACAATATATTACACAATATATTTGGTTCATAGTAATGCATTCATACAGTATTTGTCCTTTTGTGTCTGGCTTGCTTCACTCAACATAATGTCCTCCAGATTCATCCATGAAGATTTATTTTTATTTATTTATTTATCCCTCCCTTGCTGCTTGTGCTCGCTGTGTCCATTTTTTTTTCCTGTGTCTGCTTGTCTCCCTTTGTTGCGTCATCTTGCTGCGCCCACATGGGCCGGCTTGCCTTCACCAGGGGGCCCTGGGAATCAAACCCGGGGCCTCCCATATGGTAAACGGGAGCCCAATCAATTGACTGGACTATTTTTATAAAACATATTTTGATGAGAAAACAATTATCACCATGTTAGAATCATGGAATTTTGAGCAAAGTTCCTGTCCAAGTTTGTTGTTTTGTTAGATAAGTTATGAACAATGTTCCTGAGAAGTTCCCGATTCGTTTGAGGTAGTCTAGCATTTAAGTGATAGAGAGTGTTAGTGACAAATTAGGACCAGTCATCACTCTGTGAAGATTTCCCTGACCTCACTCTGTGCCCTTCAGCTGTAGAGTAGTGAAACTTGTCTACGTGATGGTCTCCCTTAGTACCTCACAGAGTCAATAAGAGGAGAAAGCATGATTTGTTCATCTTTCCATCTCTCAAGAAGGAAAGAGGCTGGTGGGCAGAAGCTGTTCACTACACATCTGTTGAAGTGAAATGAACCACACTAGACTTAGTCCCTTGAGTCTATTTCATGTCTTCTTTATCTTTGGGTCCCCAATACCTAAAGCCTACTGGAAACATGGCTATTAAAAAAAGTTTGTTGAATTAATTGTTAATTTATTAATTAGAATTTCTTTCTAACTAGCACCTAAAAATTCAAAGTTGTAAGGAACCTCAGAAGTCATCTTAGAATCCTAACTGAATGCAAGCATCCTCTCTACAATACCCCGGTGATGGTTATCCTTCTTGTTTGAACAGTAAAAGTGGCATTATTATACAGCTCTGGTAGTTAGAAAGCTCTTTATAATGCTGACACTGCAATTTTTACCCATTGGTCCTATTTCTGTCCTTTGAGACCACCCAGAATAATAAACATTTTCTTCCATTGTTTTAGTTTCCTAGGCTGCTCCAGCAAATACCATGTAATACATTGGCATAACCAGTGGGGACTTATTAGCTTACAGTTTGAGGCCGAGAAAATGTCCAAATCAAGGCATCATCATGGTGATGCTTTCTTCCCGAAGACTGGCTGCCGGCAATCCTTGGCTCCTCTGCCACAAGGCAAGGCACATGGTGGCATCTCCTGGTTTCTCCCTTTTCTTCCTGGTTTCCTTGATTTCAGCTTCTTGTTTCCCTGGCTTTCTCTCTGTCTGTCTGAATTTCATTCTCTTATAAAGGACTATAGTAAGAGGATTAAGACCCATTCTGATTGAGGTGGTCACACCTTAACTGAAGTAGCCTCATCAAAAGGTCCTACTTACAATGGGTCCACACCCACAGGAATGGATGGGATTTAAGAACATGTTTTTCTGGGTGGTTTTCAAACCACCACATCCATATATTTAAAGCTGCTGATCACGGTCCCCTTACTTCCAAATTCTTTCTCCCCAGATTACACAGCACCAGTTTCTTTCACCATTCTTACAGACTTCCTTACCAGTCTGGGATGCCCTTTCCTATTTACAATCAATAGTTATTAATATTCAACTGCCAGAGATGAAGTCTACCCCCCAGATATGGTATGAGCAGAAAAAAATAGTCACTTCCCTTCTCCTGATACTATATGTGGCCAATCGTCTTGCCACATTAGTATTTTCACAAGTCTCAAGAAACTCTTTTCTTATACATTAAAAGTCAATGAAAAAAGCTGGCTAAAAGTGATTTGTAATATATTTTTGAGGTTTAAAGTAGGCATTTACTATGGAGAATTAAACATATATAAAAGTTCAAAGTGAAATACAATGGTACTGAATGAAAAATAAAAGTCTCCACATTCTCTCTCTCATGGCAAGCTTTACTCCCTAGAGGCAAACAATTTAATCCCTTGCTTTAGCTCTTCAGGGGTGGGTGGATGGGTAATCACTACAGTTATGCCTCTGGTTCTTACTTTATCATCTTTAGATAATACCACTGAGTACCAAGTATAAAGGATGGGGAAAGTGGCTTATTTACTTCCCACCACGCCAATTTAATATATTATAATATTTTAAATTCTTTTGATTATAATTTTAAATATCCTTGAACCATTTCTTATTCTATCAACTTTAACCAGTATCTTGATTCCGTACTATGTAAAACAAGTAAATTAGTGTTCTGCTGTCTACTTGTCCTTTCCCCACATTCAATTTCTACTAGATATATAATTTCTTTTACGTTAAGATTTTGAACTTTTTAAGTTTTAGCCCTATCTACAATTAAGTTTCCAAATATTTTCTCCCACTGTGTAGGTTGCCTTTTTACTATCATGATAAAGTCTTTTGAGGACCAAAGTTTATTTTGACAAAGTTCCATTTACCTATTTTTTCTTCTATTGCTTGTGCTTTGGGTGTGAAGTCTAAGAAACTGTAGCCTAATATTTCTTAATCATATTATCATAATCATACAATCTACCTATCCTCTTGAAGATATTTTTTGCAGAGCACTTTGGATTTCTATTCTAATTTGGACCAAACGCCTCCTAGGCCTACTACATTGTTGTTAGCCTGAGACTCCTTTTAATGGCACCCCTAAGTTGAGGCCATTTTTTTCTTGGATTCTGCTTTGGCTTTGCAGATTTATCCTCTGTATAAGTTTTCCAGCTGAAAAAGCAAATACCATACAATGGGTTGGCTTAAACAAAGGCAATTTTTTGGCTTCTGGTTTTGAGACTCGGAGAAGTCCAAATCGAGGCATCAGCAAGTCAATGCTTTTGCCCTGAAGACTGTGGCGTTCTGGGGCTAGCTGCCAGCCATCCTTGGTCCTTGGTTTTTCTGTCACATGGCAATGCACATGGCGGAGTCTTCTCCTTTTTCTTCTGGGTTCCACTGACTTCCAGCTTCTGGCTGCTCTGCATGGCTTCCTCTTCCGAGTCCAATTTCCTTTGCTTATAAGGACTTCAGCCATATTGGATTAGGGCCACCCTCATTCAGTTTGAGCATGCCTTAACCAATAACATCTTCAAAAGTTCTAATTACAAATGGGTTCACATCACAGGAGAAGGGGTTGGGACCTGAACATACCTTTTGTGGGGGGTGTAATTCAATTCCCAACATCCTCAAGTAATTTTTTCAAAAATATTGAATGGAAGGTAAACTTTCTAAGTCCCTTCATTCTTTAAGAATCGTTATTTGATCCTTGCACTAAGATAATAATTTTGCTACTTAGAGAATTCTAGGTTGAAATTCAAGCCAAGAATTTTTAAGGTATTGTTCTACTACGTTCTAGGAAACAATATTGTTGATGAGAAGTCTGATGTCAGTTTGAGACTTGTGACAGGTAAGCTGTAAAATCCTTCCTTCATCTTCAGTGTTCTGAAATTGCACAAGAATGTGTATTGGCAGCAGGTCATCTTTCACCTTGATTAGTTCTTGGTGGGCTGTTTCAACATGCAAACCACTGTCTACTTCAGCAGCTAAAATTTATTGCATATTATGTGCCATAATTTACATTAAATGCTTTACTTTACAAAATTCATTTCACTCTCAAAATAACTCCATGAGGTTATATACTGTTATCTCAATTTTTTTTCAGACAGAGAAACCTTGTCCAAGATCACAAGTTTTCTAAATGGTAGAGCTGGTACTTGAATCTAGTCTGTCAGATTGCAAAACCCATGCTCAACACCAATCCACTTTGCCCTGCAGAAAAATTATACCAGTGTATTAGTCAGCCAAAGGGGTGCTGATGCAAAGTACCAGAAATCTGTTGGCTTTTATAAGGGATAAAGCTTTTATTTTATTTGGGATAAAAGCTTAGTTATAAGGCCCTAAAGAGTCCAACTCAAGGCTGGTTTCTCACCAAAGTCAGTTGCCATGTGTTGAAGCAAGATGGTTCCTGATTTCTGCAAGGGTTGAGCTTTCCTCTCTCTCAGCGACAGGCTGGCATAGGGTTTGTTTCTTTCCAGGCTTTACTAGCTGTAGGCTGCCAACTATCAGGTGAATGGCTCATCTCTCTTCCTGGGGCTGCAGGATCAAAGTTCTCTCCTCTGCTGTGTCTATGGAGCTCTCTCTTCCTATGTATCTTCTTCTGTCTCTTCTTGAGTGAGTACCCATTTATATCAGTCCACCAAGGGGGCAGGGTCTTAAGCTGAGTTACACCCTTCTGACGTGGTCAAATCAAAGCCCTAAACTTAACATAATTTATTTAAAGACATCTCAGCAGATTCTTAATAAATCAAAAGTTATTATACCCAGAGGTTCAGATCAGTTTACAAACATAATCCTTATCTTTTTTTGGGTTAATAAATAATCTCAAACTGCCACAACCAGTTTAAGCAATTTATTAAAAAGTGTGCCTTTTTGCTCATCCTCGTTAATACTGGATATTTTTAATCTTTTTAACTTTTGCCAATATGACAGGTAAAAAAAGAATAATTTCATTACTATTTTACTTTGCATTTCTTTAATGAGGCTTAGTAGTTTTTTTAGAGGTCCTTATGAATCTTTTATTAACAAATTGCTTGTTTCACAGCTCTGCCTTTTTTCCTGTTGGGACATGTGCCCCTTTCTACTGTCTTGCAAGATGTCTTTCTATATTAAGACTATCAATTCTTCATCACATATGTCACACATGTATTTTTTTAAATCCATTTATCATATCTGGCAATGTTTTGCCTAGCAGTTTCATCTTTTCATATAGTCTAACCTGTAAGAGTTTTCCTTTAACTCTTCTGGCTCTAGTGCCATAATAGGAAAGGCCTTCTTTAGTTCAAAGTGTAAATCCCAATTTAATGTTTATTTTGGGAAGATAAATACTGTCCCTTTGTTGCAGGTTGGCAATGATACTGCTAAAACTTAACAGTTAAAGCTACTGAATTAAAGATGGTCTAACATCAAAGAATATCATGTTCCCTAGTCTGACTACAAAATTAATCTCTAAAAATAGAAAAAAAATTCTCTTTATTTATAAGTTATCTACATTTGTAAAGCTTAAATACTATATTTTTACCAAACTACATGACTGCACTTTTTTTTTTTTCTTAAGAAGTATTTATTGAGAATAAGAACAGAAAAGGGCTTTTAGCGTCATCCCCTTCGAGCTCAATCTTCCTCCGTGACAAGGCCTTGACCACCACCACCCTCCCCTTCACCCACCTCCACTCCAGCCAGCCTGAAGCTGACAGGGCCCACACACCACTGGCCACACACCAGAAAAGGGGCACAGGCTAGGCAGGGCTTCCTCACTCCCCAGCTCCCTGTCTGTCCCTCTGGGCAGAGAGGGTGTCTTGCCTCTAACCCTTCCAGACCCTGAGGGGTGGAGGTGGGGTGAGGGAAGCTCCAAGTCAGCCCCACTCCAGGGACCCACCCCAGCTGGATGAGGGGAGGTATAAGATACAAGGTGGGCTCCGAGGTTACAAATTCTGATAAGAGGCAACTAATAAGGGCTTTTAAGCAAAGTGATGACAAACAAGGGAACCCCCCACCCCCACTCCTGTCCCTGAACTCCAGTCCTCAGAGGAGCCCTGGACTTGAACTCCCTCCTCCAAAATGGAATCCCGCCCTCAGTCCACCTCGCCCTTTCTCAGGCCAAAGGATTCTCTGTCACCAACACACTTTTTATGAAAAAGAAATTCTTCTGCGCGAGGAAAAATAGTGGGAGAATGGAAAGTTTTCTCTAATGGTTTAATTTCCTGAGAGTTATTATATATGCTTACAGTTAAATTACTAATTTTCAAAGGTCTGACATATAATATTAATTTGAAAAGTAGAGAATATTTCACGGCCTTTCAGAGTCTCAGAGTTATAACAGAAAATCAGTTCTAATTGTATACTCTTGAAGAGTGACAGCATATACTCTTTTTTCCATTTTTCTTGCAGCGGCCACTCAGCTGCATCTAAAAGTCTAGATATCTCAATTTCACTGTTTTTAAAATTAAACATGGGCTTGAATGTGGCTCAAGCAGTTGAGCACCTGCAGCCCACATGGGAGTCCTGGGTTCGGTTTCCGGGCCTCCTAAAAACAACAACAAAAACAGACAACAAGCAAACGAATAAAACCAACTCAGGGGAGCTGATGTGGTGCAGTGGTTGAGTACCAGCTTCCCACATAGGAGGCCCTAGGTTCAATCCCCTGCCCCCAGTATGGCAAAAAAGAAAAAGAAAAGAAAAAAAAAAAGTTAAACAGCTTTTCTCTTTGTCCTAACACCAGTGATACTTTTATCCTATTTTAGCTTACTTATTCCCTTCCATTCTATCTTCCTACAAGGAAATCTCTATTATTTATTCTACAGGTTTCAACGACTACAATTTCTTGTCTTATTGGACTATTCAAGTTATTTGGAATCAATTGGGTCCTTTCCAGGCTTGCTTTTAAAGTTTTGTTAGGGCAGGTGCAGAGCAGCCTCTTCTTTAGGCTAATTTAGCCCCATTGCTAAGACAGTGAGTTTTAGAGGTTCTACCTGATGCTCTGGGTATTAAGAGGTCTTTCTGCGAATATTCTCACTGTCCTGGTTTTGTGATAATCAGGGTAGGCTAAACATTTGCTATATTAGAAACCATGCATGTGCCCCCAGACCTAGTTTTTCTCCCTAGGTCTGGTTTTTAGAATGCTGGTGATAAACTAAGCCTGATTTATTATATGACCATCCTGTATGGGAAAAGACTGTAACTCTAGGTATCTTTGGCCAACCTTAATTGATATAGCAGGGGGATGGATGTGGTTCAAATGGTTGGGCATCTGTCTCCCATATGGGGGGACCTGGGTTCGATCCCCGGAACCTCCCGGTAAAATAAAAAAAAGAAAAATATAGAAGATGCGTAGACCACTAGGCCCATGCGCGGGTGTACCGTCATGCCCCGAAAGTGGGTGAGCCCCCCAGGTCCCGTGTTTGCTCTCTGTCTGGGCATCTCTGTAAGAGAAGCTGTTTGGGTTTCCCCATCCTACACTGCATCCTGGAAATTGCCTCCAGGGAGGCAGCTGGTGCCATCACAAGGCTAACTATGTTTGTTTCTCTTCTCTCAGAAATCACAGTCCATTGCTACCTGCTTTCCAATGTCTGAAAACCATTTTTCCTATATTTTGACCCGTTTCCTAGTTATTTAAGGTAACTGTGGTAAAACTGGTCCTGCTGCTTCAACTTGGCTGGAAGCAGAACCCCCCCCCCCAGCCCTCTTTAAATAACTCAAATCTAGGGGAACTCTGAAATTGTGCCCAGTGTGCATAAAATTTCCATAAAAACAATTTATAATTTAATTACATATAATTGTTGATCAAAAATTATAGCCCAACTAGGTTAGTTCTATAGTTTAGAGTCAGAAATTCTGTGTTTGAATCTTGACTGTTCACTGCCAGCTATATGAACTTTTTTGAACCTCAATTTCTTCTTCTCTAAAATGAGGATTATAATATCTACTTTCCTAAATTGTGAGGATGAAGAGAGATTGTGTGTGTGTTTCTAGCACAATGCCTGGAATATAGGTATTTGTATTAGTCAGCCAAAGGGGTGCTGATGCAAAGTATCAGAAATCTTTTGGGTTTTCTAAAGGGTATTTATTTGGGGTAGAAACTTATAGCTACCAGGCCCTAAAGAGTCCAACTCAAGGTACCATAAGAGGTACTTTCTCACCCAAAGTCATTTGTCACATCTTGAGCAAGATGTCTGCAAGGGTCCAGCCTTCCTCTTGCTCTTAAGGCTCCATGGTCCCAGGTTCTTCCAATATCATCTGAAGGCTGGGATAAATCTTGTCTCTCTCCCAGGGCTTGTTTCTCTCCGGGCTCAGCTGCTTTGGTCTTTCTACAAGGTCAGCTGTAGACTATCAGGCAAATGGCTCCTGTCGTGTTCCCCCCCCCCTTCTGCCAGTCTAATGGAGCCTTCTCTCTGTCCTCACCTATCTAATTCTCTGTGTGTTTAATTCCCAGGGCTCCAGCATCAAAACTCCAACTCTCTCCTCTGCCATGTGGTTTTCTCTGTGAGTCCACCAAGGGGATGGGGACTCAACATACTACTGACACAGCTTAATCAAAGCCCTAATCATAATTTAATCAAGTAAAAGTGAAACCTTTGAAGATAATACAATCTAATATGCCCAGAGGAACAGACCAGTTTACAAACATAATCCAATATCTATTTTTGGAATTATAAACAATACCAAACTGATCTAGTATTCAATAAATACTTAAATTGTAAACCAATATCTGTAATATCATCTTGTTTCTTTCCCCTCCTGGTCTGTATTCACTTCATTTTCTTTTTTTTTAATTTTTAATTTTTTAAGGATTTGTAAACGATTTCATTGATTACCTGTAAAGCAATCCTACTACTAGTTAGTCATTGCTGAGTTTCTCAAGAAAATTTGAAGATTTACATAAAACAGATTATCTCCATTCACAACTACATTTATTTCAATGTGCCTGGTTGTAGAATCAGGAGAAAAAGTTTTCAGCAGTAGTCCTGTCATTCCACTGCAGAATCACATATTATTTAATTCCATTTCCTGTTACCAGTGACAAATAATTTTGCTCACTCTATCCTACAGTTTGCTTTAATTCCTAAAAGTTCCCAAAATGTCTCAACTGTTTAGGATTAGTTGCAAGTTCACTAATTGGTACCTAATACTTAAATCTTATAAGTATAGTGATAGGCTAATATTCACACTGTTAAGAAGAGTAGTCACGAAGTAAGAGTTCAACATAATGAAAATTCTATTCCATAAAAAAAGTAATTTCATACAAGAGACTGGGTTCTAAGATGGGCTGAAGAATCTTAGGTCACTACTTCCCCTGCCTTCTCCCAGACATATGGTGTTCTGCCAAAATATAAATGTGTGATTTTTGGAGAGAAATTTGGGGGATTGCATTAAGTAGTGCCAGGGGAGCCAAACTCTCATAGCACTAACTCTCTAACTTTGACATGTTGCCTTGGGTGATCGTGGAAAATGTAAATTCCAAGGCCCCACCTCAGAAAGTCTGAGCATGTTTGGTGAGGAGTATAACACTGTATTACCAACTTACAGTCCACATCACTCTGATGTAGGAGGCCCTCTGCCCACACTCAGAGAAATACTGTAAATATGATTAGATTCTAGACAGCAATCATGATAGAAGAATTTGAGGTTGAACAATGTAAGTAAGTATGAGGAAAAAAACAGATGGAAGACCAAGTATATGAAAGCCATATAAATATTTTTATGTTCAGTAATAATATAATAATTGTAACTAAAACACTTAAATAAGCTTATTTCATGTTGGGCACTGTTCCAAATGCTTTATATATATTAACTCATTTAATCATCACCACAACACTATGTGGTAAGAACTATTATTATTCCCATTTTACTGATGAGGAAATCAAGGCAAAGAGAGATCAAGTAATTTGCCTAAAGTTATAGCTATTAAGTAGTGGAACTGGGGTTAGAATTCAAACAATTCAGCTCCAGAGCTTCTTTACACATTTTTGCTTCTTCCCTAAAAGAAGCCTAAAAGAAACTGGAATGCAGCTGCTCTAAGTGTAAGACTATAAAACCCAAGAATAGTCCACACTTATTAGCTTTGTGATCTTATGCACATTTATTAACATCTCAGAATCTCAGTAGCTACCCTACCAGATCATTGTAAAGATTATGTGAGAGTTACCTAATACCTTGCCTGACATGCTACACATCTATTCTCGATATAGCAGCTAAAATGATCTTGTAAAACTTCAGTGAGGTCATGTCATTCCTCTGTTCAAAACTCTCCTAGTCATCCTATTTAAAATTTCAACCAGTGCCCCCTTTCCTGTTTAATTTTTCTCCATAGAAAACACATCTAACACATAAACACACCTAATACGTTATATAATTTACTTTTTTATCTTGTTTATTGTCTGCGTCTCCCCAATCAAAATGTAAGCGCCATGATGGAATAGATTTTTGTCTGCTTTTTCAACTGTTCTAGCTCGAAAGCCTACATAGACACTCAATAAATATTTGTTGAATGAATACATGAATAAGCATCCAATAATAAAAGACAGCTGCCACCACCACCATCATTTAATCTCTCTGAATTTCAGCTGTTTCATCCAAAAATAGGATTAGTAATTATGCTTTACCTTTCTCAGTTATTGTTAAGAGCATATAAATTATGTGACAGTATTATGCAAATACAAGGAATGGAATTATCCTTACTTTAGTTTTCCAGATCACATTTATATTTCCAACTTCTTGCCAATCTTCAATATAACAGCTTTGTCTTCTTTCTAATTCCCAGAGGGGTGGATCTGTTTTCTTTTCAGCCAAATACGCATGATGACATTAATGTCAACCCTCAGCCCAAATATTTTCTCTTCCAGGATGCCTTCCCTAATGCCAACTACTAATTACAATTACTAGTACGAATATCAATTACACATTTTATTCACATCCCCTCATCATGCAGGGCTCAGTGAAGATTTACCTAGGTCTATGTGGCTCAGATGCTATAAAATCAAGCCTCTTAATACACAGCACTATTTTACCCTTAAAGAATTAAAGCTCTCCCTATGATTCTTCATGTAATAAAACAAAAATAGATTTCTTTTAAACTGAAATGTCCCCACCTCTGAATCTGCAACCTCAAAAAAATAAAACAATGACAGAACTATATAAAAATCCCTTTTCTCCTCAAATCACTCCCAAATACATGCAGGCAACATTAAAAAATTAACATTTTTTTTTCAGATCCCTCTACCCTTTCTAACAACATTAGTTCTCAGGGAGAGGACTAAGGACCACCCTTAAAATGCGTTATGTTTGGAGGTAAAGCTGTTAAGTTTCATTAGCTTCTGTGATCTCACACCTTAAATATACCTTAGGGAAGGTTCCAAGTTTCTCAGGAGACTAGTTGAAGAACAGGGGAAAAAACAACACGACAGCAGGATCCCCGCTATTTCATCATTTAAAGAAATATGTTGTTTGATTCAGATTCTTTAGAAAACATTATGATAAAGCAGATGGGGTAAAATGTTAACAATTGGTGGAGGTGGTGTTTCTAACTGAGGTTTCCATACTTGCTATTCTTTTTCCACAAACATTCACACCTGCCTATTTATTCCTACAGGTTTCAACAAAACTTAAATCAATGACACCACAACAGATACTTGTAAACTCACTCAAGAAGCCAATAATTCCTAATTCAACACACTGGAGAGTCACCTAGAGGGTTTTTTAAACAAATCAGGTTGCTGGGCCCCACTCCCAGAGTTTCTGATTCAGTAGGTCTGGGGTAGGGCTAAGAATCTGCCATTTTAACTAGTTTCCAGATGATGCTGATTTTTTGAGAACCCCTGCATTAGGAAGATAGTTTGTATTTACCTAACAATAGGTATTCATATATAGGTTACTGGTGAAGGGTTCTGTTCAGCTGTCAAATATTAAAAATCTTCTTTTTACAGTTCCTGAGCAAATCTTCACAAAATCATGAACTGCATTAAGAAGGCCCACATCACCAACCATATCCAGAAAAGAGCCTCCCATTTCTGGGTGAGATCTGGATACTAATGTCCCTACCAAAATTCTGTTTTAAACTAAACATATCCTCTGGAGTCAGGGCATTGCTATGTGGGTGAGATCAACAAAAACAAAGATTCTTGCAACAGTGCTCCACAGATCAGCCACTCTTTGGACATGATACTGTTTGAGACACTATTATTTGGCTTCCAAACCAATAGATATTCATTATCTGAATACTGCTTTTAATAAATATATAGATAATATGGATATACAATTATGTTCATCTTTAAATACATATTTTTGACATATATCATTTAAATTTTTTTCAATCAATAATTTCAGCCAGTTCAACAAGAAAAACATAAAATACTGAGTATAGCAGTATTTTACTATTTTTCACTTTACTATTCCTATTTATTTATAGACCAGGAAAGATAAGATTTTCTACCTCTTCAATTCCTATTTCTCATTTAAGAAAATTAGTGGAAAGCAGATGTGGCTCAAGTGATTGGGCTCCAGCCTACCATATAGGAGGTCCCTGGCTCAGTTCCCAGTGCCTCCTGGAGAAGGTGGGCAGGACATGAACAGGTGAGACAGGCAGGCACAGTGAACTGATGCAACAAGATAACGCAACAAAGCAGACACAAAGAGGAAAGACAATGAGAGACACAACAAAAGTGGGAAGCTGAGGTGGCTTGGGCGACTGAGCACCTCTCTCCCACATGGGAGTCCCAGGTTCTGTTACTGGTGCCTCCTAAAGAGAAGACAAGTGGACACAGAGAGCCACAGCAAATGGACACAGAGAGCAGATAATGAGGGTGGTGGGGATAAATAAAACTTAAAAAAAAAAAAAAAAAGAAAATTAGTTATTCTGTGAAAAGTATTTCAAGGGCTTGACAAGGATGGACTTACTTAAAACATAGGCAGGTGTGTGGCCCCTTGGAATTCATAAGAATTAGATCAGAACTTCCATAGAAAGTACACGGTATTTCTACTTAAAGTAGTGAACTGTGCTCATATATTAGCCTTCCCTTCTTCTTGAGACGCTGGTGGTAAGATGTTACAGAAACTTAAAAAGGAATAAGTCCAGGGGAGCAGATGTGTCTCAAGTGGTTGAGCGTTCAGTGGTTGAGCGCTGGCTTCCCACATACGAGGTCCCGGGTTCAATCTCCAGCCCCCGGTACTTAAGGAAGAAAAAAAAAAAAAAAAGAATAAGTCCGTAAGAACAATGAGCAGAAGAGGTTTATCAATGGATTTGATATTTCAATAAGCTTTTGGAAGACAGAAAGACCATGAAGAGGGTACCACAAGGAAACTAAAAGGAAGGTAAAAGATTGTCTCCCTGCCAACATTTCAAGAGGTTCTTTGTTTGGAATCAGCTGATATGGAGGGCTAGTGAGAACTGGGCTAAAAACAGAAGTCATCTATCTAAGGAACAGCTGTGTCAAAACAAGCTCCTTTTCCACCTCCCTCAATATTTCTGATCAGAGCAACTGCCTTCTGGCACTTCCTTGCAAGCAAAACACTGTATGCCTTTCCTCCAAAGAATGCAAACAAACTGGCCAGGAAAACCTAAGGCCTTTAATGTGGTTGTTTATACTCTAGAGAAAGGCCTTCCTCATTCTGGCATGTGTAGATGCCATTAACCTAAGACCAAAAGTCCAAAGCAAACCCTGCCAGTTGGCAACCCTCACTCATTTCACAGAGCTGCAGTTAGCCTCCCTGTGCTAGGCAGAGACATGCTGGGGGAAAAGACTTATAGTAGATGAAACCCATAACAGCCATGGATAATAACCAATCCATTTTTTTCCTTCTTAAATGTGAGTCTATAACCAAGCATGGCTAGAGAAAGAGAGAAAACATGTAGAAAATAAAGATATTAAGAAAAATAGGGGGTCGGATGTGGCTCAACTGGTTGGGCATCCGTCTCCCATATGGAGGGACCCGGGTTCGATCCCTGGGACCTCCCGGTAAGAAAAAAAAAAAAAAAAAGAAAAATAAACAATGGTTCCTGACAAATAGGAATAGTTCAAGAAACAGAAGGAAACACTGAAAATCATTCTAATTAGATGATTCAAAGAGTATGAGAAAATACTAAGAATACCATGATATCAAAAAAGGTACTACTAGAAAGCAATAAAGAAATCTTAGAAGTTAAAAAATAATTGCTAAGACAAAAAAAAAAATAATAATAATAAAATAAAATAAAATAAAAAATTCTACAGAGGGGGTAGAAGAGAAAGCTGGAGAAATTCCCTAAACACTATAAAAGGAGAGGAAGAAGTCACAAAGTATTAGTAAAGGAGGCTGAGCATTTGTCCAATAAGAATTTCAGAAAGAGGAGGTAGAAAAAAATGTTGGGAAATAAATTATCAAAAAAATAATAGAAACTGTCCCAAAATTAAAAGGAAAAAGACTTCAGAATAAAAAGGGCCATCATCTATCAGCAAGATGAAGAAAAACACATATATATACACATCCTTGTAAAATTTCAAAGTACTAAAGATAAAGATTATATTACACATTTCCAGACAACTAGAATCAGATAACTTCAGACTTTTCATGGGCAAAACTGATGCTAGATTATGATAAGGAAATACCTTCAATATTCTAATGGAAGCTATCGATCAAGTATGGTGACAGAATAAAGAAGCTATAAAAACGAACCAAATGAAAATCAGCAAGGATACAGAAGACATTAACACAATCAGCGATGGGATCTAATTGACATATAGAGAACACTCCATCAAACAACAGAATAAACATTCACCATGACAGACCACATCCTGGGCCATCAAATAAAGTTCAAAAGATTTAAAAGAATTAAAATCATACAAAGTATGTTCTATGACCATAACAGAATTGATTTATATATCAATTACAGAAAGACACCTGGATATTCTATATAAGCAATTAGAAATTAAATAACACACTTACAAAGAATCCAGGCATCAAAGAAGAAGGCTGAAATGAAATAAAACATATGCAATTGAATGAAAATGAAAATACATATCAAAATATGTGGGAGGCAGGAAATCAACTTTCAAAATGGCAGAGTGAGGACATTGGCAAACTCACTCTTCCTCTAAATCAATAAAAGTATGGTCAAAACATCTAAAATCAACCATTTCAGAACTCAAGAAATTAATCAAAGCCAGAAAATGAACTGAAAAATTATCTAAGCTCAATGAACTCCACAAAGCTGAACCTCAAAGCTTAATGAACTCCACACAGAATAAATTCAAAGGAATCCACAACCAAGAGTCATGATGGTCATATTACAAAAGTCAAAGACAAACTCTTGATTGTAGCAAGAGAAAAATAACATCACATACAAATGACCTTTGATGGTGTCTCATCAGAAAAAATGGAAATTAGAAGACAGTGAGATGAAATCTTCAAAGTGTCTAAAGCAATAGATGGTCAACCAAGAATTCTATATCCAGCTAAACTCTCTTTCAAAAAAGGAGAAATTAAGACATTTCCAGATAACAAAATCAGAGAAATCTGTTGCTAGCAGATCTGCCTACTATAAATACAAAGGAAACCTTCAGACTGAAATGAAAGGACATTACAGGAAGAGGATGTGGCTCAAGTGATTGGACTCCTGTCTATCATACGGGAGGTTCAGGGTTCGATTCCCAGGGCCTCCTGGTGAAAAGCAGGCTGGCCTGAGTGGAGAGCTGGCCCACATGAGTGCTGGCCTGCACAGGAGTGCTGGCCTGTGCAGAGAGGTGGTGTAGCAAGGTGATGGAACAAAAAGAGACACAGGAGAGAGACAATGAGAGATGCAGGAGATCAGGGAGCTGACAGGGAGCTGAAGTGGTGCAAGAGATTGGGCAGCTTCTCTCCACTCCGGAAGGTCCCAGGATTGGTTCCTGGTGCCGCCTAAAGAGAAGACAAGCAGACACAGAAAGCAGACAGCAAGTGCAAAACAACAAGGGGGGGGGGGAGCGTGGGGAGAAGTAAATAAATAAATCTTAAAAAAACAAAAGAAAGGATATTAAACGGTAACTCAAATCTGCATAAAGAAATAAAGAGCACCAATAAACGTAACTACATAGATATTATGAAAATATGTATAAATGTATATTTGATTGTAACACTATTCTTCAACTATTTTAAGACACCTGTAAACATAAATAATTATACAAATGACTTGATGAGCTTATAATGTATAAAGATGTAATCTGTATTATATGGCAATAATAGTACAAAGGAGGGAGAAGGAATGGAGGTATACTGGAGAAAAGTTTTTGTATACTATTGACATAGTATTTCTAAACATGTATGGATGCATCTAACAATAGAGTGTCAAAATACATGAGACAAAGACTGATAGAAATGAAAGAAGAAATAGAAAAACTCATTTCTATAGTTAGAGGTGTCACCCCTGTCTCTCATTAATTGATAAATCAAGCAGGCAGAAAATCAGTAAGAATAGAGATGACCTGAACAGTACTAACAATCAACTTGGCCAAACTGACATTTACAGAATACTCCATCCAACAACAGAAGTGCACATGGACCACTCACCAAGATAGACCACCATATTCTGGGATATAAAATACACTAACAAATGTAAAAGAACAGAAATTAAACAATTATGCTCTCAGAGCACATCAGAATTAAATTAGAAATCAGCAACAGAAAGATAGCTGGACAATTCCAAATATATGAAAATTAAACAACATACTTTAAATAACACATGAGTTAAAGAGGTCTCAAAAGGCCCTGAATCTCAGCAGAGTTGCAACACCTACTCTCTAGTTCATTGGACTTGCCCAGGATAACTAAAAAAAAGGATGATGATGGACAACGCCCATATCAAAAAACAGAGTATCTACAAAGGGAAGCAAGACAGTTCCATCCATCTGTCCCATGTGATCTAAGCTCCCTCTCAATCAGAAACAGAGTGAGCCTCATCATCCCCAAATCCTTAATTGAGGAATGAACAAACATAAGGGGGGAATGCAACTATGGAGTAAAGTAGACTCATTATTCTAGCAATGGAAGAACTTGTATCATTTATATAAAGGCAGGGGCCACCAGAGTTTCTGAGGGGAAGGAGAGGGAAGAATAGTGTAACATGGACATTTTGGGGACACTGGAATTTTCCTGCATGACATTGCAATGATGGATAGGGGCCATTACACATTTTATCAAATGTAAAAGTGTAAACTATGGTCTGTGGTTAGCAGCAATGCTTCCATATGTGTTCATCAATTTTAACAAAGGTACCACACTAATGAAAGATGTTAATGTGGAAAGTGTGGGAGGGGAGGGGTGGGGTATATGGGAATCTCCTATATTTATTTATTTATTAAAGATTTATTTTTATTTATTCCCCCCCTCCACGTTGTTTTGTGCTCGCTGTCTGCTCTCCATGTGTTCTTCTGCATCTGCTTGTCTTCTCTTTAGGCGGCACTGGGAACCAATCCTAGGACCCTCCGGAGTGGGAGAGGAGCACTCAGTCTCTTGCGCCACCTCAGCTCCCTGGTCTGCTGCATCTCTTATTCTCTCTCCTCTGTGTCTCTTTGTTGTGTCATCTTGCTGCACCAGCTCTGCACAGACCAGCTCTCTGTGTGGACCAGCACTCCTCATGGGCCAGCTCTCCACTCAGGCCAGCTCACCGCATGGGCCAGCTTGCCTTTCACCAGGAGGCCCCAGGAATTGAACCCTGGACCTCCTATATGGTAGACAGGAGCCCAATCGCTTGAGCCATATCTGTTTCCCCCCTATATTTTTGATGTAACATTTATCTAATCTAAAGCTTCTTTAAAAATAATAAAAAAGAGGTCTCAAAAGAAATTTAAAAATACTTTGAATTAAATAAAAGTGAAAAAAAAAATTACCAAAATTTATAGGATGCAGCTAAAATAGTGCTTAGAGAGCGATATATAATATTAAATGCATAAATAAGAAAAGAAGAAAGCTCTAAACTCAATAACCTAGGCTTCCACCTTAGGAAACTAAAGAAAGAATAGCAAATTAAATTAAAGCAAGAAGAGGGAAGGAAATAAAAATATCAGAACAGAAATCGATGAAATTGGAAATAGGAAAACAGTAGAGAAAATAAAACCAAAAGCTGGTTCTTTGAAAAGACTAATAAAATTGATAAACCTCTAGCCAAGCTGAGCAAGAAATAAAGAGAGAAGGCACGTATTAAAGAGTATAAAAGAGACCTATAATTAGTACTAGAGTTGATAGGTGTATGTCCAAGAAACTTAACTCTTTGGGCTGTCCATGTACCAGCTGGGCCCTGAATCTTAATGGAGTTGTAGCACCTACTCTCCAGCTCACTGGACTTACCCAGGACAACTAACAAGGAGGTGATGATGGACAACGACCATGCCAAGGAACCGAGAGAGTCTACAACTGCAAGCAAGAGAGTCCTCTCCATCGGCCCTATGGGATTGAAGCCCCCTCTCAATTAGAGATGGAGTAGGCATCACCGTCCCAGAATCCTCAGGATTGGGGAATGAACTATGGATCAAAGTAGACTTACTGGTATTCTACTATAGACTTATTGTGATTCTAGCAACGTAAGAGCTTATATCATTGATGTGGAGGCAGTGGCCACTGGAGATTCTGAGGGCAAGAAGAACAAAAAACAGGTGTAATATGGTAGCATTTTTGGGACTTGGGAATCATCCTGAATGGCATTGCAATGACAGATATAGGCCATTATATATCTTGCCATAACCTACAAAATAGTGTGGGAGAAAGTGTAAACTACAATGTAAACTATAATCCATGCTTAGTGGCAATGCTCCAAAATGTGTTCATCAATTGCCGTGAATGTATCTCACTAATGAGGGATGTTGTTAATGTGGGAAAATGTAGGAGGTGTAGGGAGTGAGGCATATGGGAATCCCCTTTATTTTTTATGTAACATTTATTGAATCTAAGTATCTTAAAAAAAAATAAATTAAAAAAAAAAAAAAAAAAGGAAAAGAGGGGTCATCATTAATGGATCTTACAGACATTAAAAAGATAAAAAGGGAATATTATGAACATCTTTATGCCTATAATTTTGATAATTTAGATAAAACAAACCAATTCCTTGAAAGATACACATTACTGAAACTCTATCAAGGAGATATAGATAATATGAATAGCCCTATATATAACAATTAGTTATATTGAATTAGTAGTAAAAAAAAAAATGCCTCCCAAAAGAAAACAGCAGGCCCAGATGGTTTCACTACCAAATATTTAAGGAAGAAATAACACCAATTATATACAATCTCTTCCAGAAAATAGAACAGAGGGAAACACTTGCCATCTCATTCTGTGAAGCCAGCAAAACCCCAATACCAAAACCAGATAAAAACATTACAAAAAAAGAAAACTACAGACCAGTATCTCTTGTGAACTTGTAGACAAATATTAGCAAATTAGATCCAGGAATATATAAAAAAGATAATATACCATGATCGGGGGGCTTCATTCTAGCAATGCAAGACTGATTCAATATTTGTAACTCAATTGATGTAACTCATATTAATAGACTAAATGAGAAAAATCACATGATTAAATTAATATGACAGCAAAAACATCTGACAGACTTTAACAACTATTCATGATAACATCTCTCAAAAAACTAGAAATAGAAGGGAACTTCCTTAACCCAATAAAGACTATTTTAAAAAATCACAGCTAATATCAAACTTAACAGCAAGAGACTGAATGTTTTCCCCCTAAGACTCCACTTCTATTCAACATTGTATTGGAAGTTCTAGCTGGTATAATAATACTAGCTAGCATAATAATACAGATTGGAAAGGAAGAAATATAACTGTATTTATTCATAGATGACATGATTATCTATGCAGAAAAGCCCAAAGCATCTATCCTCAAATTCCTGGACATAGTAAGTTTATCAAGGTCACAGGATACACAGTCAATACACAAAAGTGAATTGCTTTCCTGAATATCAGCAATAAAATTTGTAATTTGAAATAAAGAAAATACTATTTACAATAGCACCACAAAAAAATGAAGTACTTAGGCATGAATCAAAATATGTACAGGATTTCTGTATACAGAAAACTACAAATCACTGATGAAAGAAATCAAAGAAAAACTAAATAAATGGAGATTCTGTGTTTACGAATTGGAAGACTCAACTTAATGAAGATGTGAATTCTCACCAAATTGATCTATACTTTAATGCAATTCCTATGAAAATCCCAGCCAGATTTCTTAGACATAGACAAGCCTAATCTAAAATTTATGTGGAAAGGGAAAGGTACTAGAATAGATAATTTGATTCTGGGAAAGAGGAGCAAAGTTGGAGGACTAACATTACCCGATTTCAAGAATTACTAAAAAACTACAGTAATGAACATAAAAGGATATTGGTGAAAGAACAGACATATCAATCAGTGGAACAGAATATAGAGCTCGGAGACAGACCCACAAAAATAAAGTCAACCTATTTTTGACAAAGGTGTAAAGACAACTGAATGGGGAAAGAACAGTGTTTTCAATGAATAATGCTAAAATAATTGGAAGGCCATAATCAACAAAATGGATCTCACCAAAAGCTAACTCAAAATGGATCACAGACTTTGGTGTAAAATACCAAACTATAAAACTTCTAGAAGAAAAGATAGGCAAAAATCTGCATGATGTTGAGTTTAGGGATGAGTGTTTAGTTATAACACCAAAAGCATAATTCATGAAAGAAGAAGTTGATAAGTTGGACTTTATTAAAATAAAAGACTTCGGCCTTGAGAAAGACACCGTTAAGAAAATGAAAAAACAAGCTACAGACTGGGAGAAAATATTTGCAAATAAAATATCTGATAAAGGATGTACATCTAGAATACACAAAGCATTTTTAAGACTCAACAATAAGAAAACAAACAACCCAATTAAAAAACGGGCAAAATTCTGAATACTCAATTGATTTGAAAACTTATGTTCACACAAAAAACCTGCATGCAAATGTTAAAGCAGTTTTAGTTTTAGTCATAACTGCACGAAACTGGAAGCAAGCAAGATATACATCCATACTATGAATATCATTCTGTGATCAAAAGGAAAGAGCCATCAATATGCCATTCTTAATAAATACAGTGAGGCAGGTTCTTTTTCTCCTCTTTCATCCAGGTCTGAACCCATGGGACTATAGTGACTCCCACACTGGGCTTGTTTGCTGATGGATGTTAAAGAGGATAAGCTCCTTTATAGACCTTGATGCAGCTATATGTTCTCAGGCCTAAAAAAATAAAAAACAACAACAAAAAAAAACAGGCTTGCAAACCTTGTACCTCTGGCTATTTCCCATTATCATTTCATTTAATAAGATGGCATCTTCTCTTTGGATACTTTTTTCTTACCTTCAGAAATTAACTTTTCAGTCTTTGTATACTAGATAATTTTTGCTCCCCCCCCCATGAGTGTCATTTTAATCAAGAACATTGAATCTTTATGGAACTGTTGATGCTGCATTTATGTTAGGTAAGAATCATTAACTTTATTCTGGAAAGGTTCTTGTTTTAACTTCAGAGCATTTTGAAGCTTTTTAAGCAGCAAAGGGTCTAATATAAATATTTTTTCATGAAATCAAGCATTTTAAATTTTTGTGGAGGCATTATGACCACTAATGTCTACAACAGCCAAGCACAAAACTTTTTCTTCCACAGTCCTCTTGAAACATATGTTGAAACTTTTTTTTTTTTAACTGTGGGACAAAAATTACATAGTTGAGTTGAGCAAAACACTTAAATATTTTTCATTCTATTTAGAAGTCTATTTCTTACCAATAAACTTGACATTGCATTTTGAAAACTAGTAAACAACTTGCAGCTTTCATTTTGTTTTAATGTCTCAAAATTCAAGCCTTAAAATAATTTCCAAGGTAAACTCATTTTTGTGTATTGTTTAGTCTTAGTAATGTTATATCAACAATATTTTTCAATCTGGTTCCTTGGTTTATGATGTCACTGTGACCTCTTTGAAATATAGTGGTAACCTCTTCTTTCAGAAGTAAGACTTTTCACAGAGAATCAGGACAAAAGAAGGTATCAAATCACTTGCCCTTCAGTTTGGAGAACAGGATGAAAAGCTAGCAAAGACAAGGTACCTGAAGGGTTTTTGGAATTATTGAGGGCTAGTTCACATTGGAGAGGTATTTCTTGGGCAGCTATTGCTTGCTGCTTATCAACCTGCTGCCCTGAGGGTGGTTTTTATTTTTTTCCTCCACTTATAACAACCATGATTCTTGTTCCTAAGGTCTCACCATAGCTTATTTATTTAATCATAACTGACATGTAAAGAGAGTTATCTTGCCTTTTTTCTGTGGAGAGAGAAGCTATATTTGGCATTGGCTATGCCAAATGGCAACTCTATTGAGGGAAATGCATTCTCTAGAGTCTGCTGTTTTGCTGATTAATGAAGAAAATAGCAGCCTTTAACTTCTAGCCTTGATAGCCATCAGCAGTCTTCTGGTGTCTACCTAAATAGAAACATGGTTACTCCATGCGTTCCTTAAACAGTGATGATGAAGAAAAATCCTGGTGTGTAAAGGAATAGTTGTTTCTCCTACCTGCTGGCATAGGGCGTCATTATGCAATGGAAAAGCGTATTACTTAAACAGCAGTTTCCTTTTTTTTTCCCTACCACTTTCCACTTTGCAGTTTTTTAAAATTTTTTTATTTTTTAAGGACTGCAGCTGCCAAGTGACTTCTGCCAAGTACAACTCAGAATGGGGTAGCTTGTCCTTACCTATATTATATTCAGTTCTTAAACTAACCATAAGTGGTAGGTATACCTGATCTGTACATTGCAGATATTTTCCACAGCAAGAAGTATTAAACACATCGACCTATAAATATTGTGAAAAAAATTCCAAAAAATGAGAGACTAAATTTAATTCACCTCCCAGTTCTGAAAGTTTGCATTCTTGCTGTGAATAAATGAAAACTTGAAAACAACTTTAGTAGTTTACTAATGTAAATTGGATGTAACAATATTAATTTTAAAACATCTTTCTATTTAGTCAGTATTAAAAATCTGTTTTTAAACAGTATGAAAACAGAAAATTTGGAATGGACTACCCATGGTTCTTATAAGAAAAAAATATTATCAATAACAGAGTAGAAAAAAAGCTAAATAGAGTCACAGTTTGAAATTGGACCTATTTTCTATTCAGGGTGGGAAACGAAAAATTTCACCTTTAAAGGTGAAATTGGTCAAAAGTTGTGTTTTACATTTACCAGGAAGAAAAGTGCATATGATGCTTAAGTTAAAAATGGTTCATCAGTCAGTTGTGTTACAGCAGACTGCCTTATTGGTACAGGACACTGTTGACTGACCTTGGAGTACACTTTAAGAGCCACCTAGATAAATTCATGTAACTTTGTTGAATGTAGTTTACTTTTCTATATTTACCAAGAAAGGAGGGAGGCAAATGCTAATTTGTCAACAACTAAATCAGATCATTCCTTTTTTTTTTTTTCAGTGGCAGAGTTTATTCTGTAATTTGAAATGATGGTAATAGGTGGGGGTAATTTTTTTTAAACAGATGATTCATTTGCTTAATGACTTAAGAGTAAAATTAGCCACTGCGTGGCTTTGTGTATAGTTTTGTTGCACTTGTCTGTGGCTGAACCTTTTTACCAGCAAAGATGGGATGAGGAAAAAACTGGAGATGTTTGATAAGTTAAAATATTACTCTTACTGTAAATGTGTAGTTTGTTTTCAATGAGACAAGACTGAGTAACTTAATACATCTCAAATTAGTGTTTTAATAAAAAAGGAACCTAAAATTAATTGAAATGGGTCTCAGGCATGTCTATAAATATGGGTATTTTTATGCCCGTGTATTTTCACATTTAATAAAAATATTTATGGTCATATCAAAAAAAAAAAATATATGCACCAAGATAGATGTATATTAAATGCATTATGCTAAGTGAAAGAATCCAGTGTGAGAAGGCTACATACGGTATGATTCCATTTTTATGACTCTCTGTAAAGACAAACTACAGAGACAGATCAGTGGCTAAAAAGGGTTTGGGAAGGGCAGAGGGCTGACTAGGTAAAGCAGATGAATTTTCATGGCCATGAAACTATTCTGTGTATTACTGTAGTGATGGAGATGGGGCACTATCCATTTGTCAAAACCTAGGAACTTTAGAGCACAAACAATGAACCTTAACGTATCAAATTTAAAAATACCAACTAATACAGCGGGGGATCCCAGCATGGAATGCAGACTGTGACACAAGAATCTAACTGTATTACAAATGTATGGCATAAACTCACTGAAGGGACGGGAAAAGGGGTGTGGGTAACTTCGGAAATGACTGGAAACTTTAAGACAAAAACAAAAGGAACTGTATTTAAGCACTTTAATTGATAACGCTGTTTCACATGGGGGTTACAGATGAACAATTCAGATCCTGCTGTACATGTATACTAGAATTGAAAAAATGAAAAAAAAGATGGTGAATGGTGGGAGCTCGGTTTCTCACTGCTGGAGTATATGGGGGGAAGGCTAGAATGAGGCATGAGGTAATGAATTAGAGTGTGAGATATAAGTGTGAACTCTTGTTTAGCTTAATATAGATACTGAGTCATAGAAATAATTACAGTATGTGTGCATACAGTTCCAGGCTTTGTCTGCTGAGAGGGCCTAGAAGCCATGATATCCAGTAGCAAAGAGCACTTCAGAGCAGATTTGGCTTCTAATATCTTGCTCCATTAAAAGTAATCAGGGCTCCTTGGAGAAATGGCTGATTTTAGGGCTGCAGCAGAGAATATACAAGATGAGCATGGAGCATCCTGTAATGCGGGAAAGTAGGGAAGTGCTCAAAACACAAAACGATGGGAGTATGGCAAAGGGACACTGAAGGCAACTGAAAGCACTCCCAATGGCAAAAGATGGAACAATTTCAGCAACAAAATAAATAATGTAGTATTCAATTATAATGGGCAGGCAACAGAAAATCATGGCATGCTCACTAATAATAAAATTAGGCCATTTTTAATATTTTTCCAACTCGACCTTAAATTGAATCATTTGTGTAGAAATATTTTTTCAAAGTAGGAGGACAAAATATATCAGGAGCATAGCTTAAAAGGAACATAGATGAACTGCAACATGTTCAGAGGGAAGAGACCAGGATGATCAGGGACTGCGGTGGACAACAGTCCAATTCAATCTGATTTGCGCTCCTTCTAGTCACCAAGATCTATGAGAGGCATGGGAATGCAAAGATAAATAAAATTGTCCCTGACCTTTCTGGTAGAAAGGATGAAAGAATCAGGCTTTCCACCCAGAGGGGACCTGAAGGAAGAAGTCATGATGAATGAATCTAAATATCTGAAGGACTGCTGTGTAGAAAAGGAATTAGATTTAACCAAGATGGACTTAAAGGGAAAGAAGGGCAGATACCGTAACAGGCTGAACAGGACCCAGTGTCTGGCATATAGCAAGTGATTAAGATTTGTTACGCTTTCTTCCCCAAATGCCCAACACAATAGGACACACTCTGATAAACCAATAAATTTCACTATTTATGTTACAAAAGTATATTACTTCCAGTCTATATTGTGATAAAAACCTAGGAAAGTTATTTTTTGAAAAATTATAAAATCTAAAAGTCTAAAACTTGATATGAAAAAAAAAATAGTTCAATTTTTAATCTTTGCTTTTACTAATTTGAGGGATTTTGAAGTTTGGTTTGTCTATCAAAGAGGTCTATCACTGATTCAAATACTAAAAACTTAGGAAACAGAAGTTGAAAGGTACAAGCTAAAAGTATTATTCTAGAATCCCTTTATAGCAATTTAAACCATTAAGGACATGTGCACTTTAAAAATCCACAAATAATTAGTGGAGCTCTGTTTTCCCTGTTTTGAAGTATCTAATGATTTGTGTCAGAAGAGGAAAATCATTTAAATGAGAACACTTTTCTATTGTGCACCAGGGAACACATACAACTAGTCACAGGAAGAAGAAAGCCTCCCCTGTGGCCCTTGCTTATCATGTCTGTTTTCAATGAGCTTTTGCCAAAAGGAAAGAGAATACTGAACTAGAGTTAGTTTATTCTGCACAGTATTTTACTGACAAAACTAAGACAATGTTGGAGGCATGCTAGGATCTTTGCAAAATGGGCTTGTAGAATGGAGAAAGATGAGGAGATCAGTCAGCATGGGGGCTGAAAAATGAAGTCAGGTATGGGGTAGAAAGGAATAGGAAGCAGTCTAATAATAGTGTTCAAAAGGACGTGGTGAAATTAGGCTTGTTAAGGTAGATCATGAAATAATAAAGTGACAGAAACATAAGAAGTGTTTAAGAAATGATAGCAATGATGATAATGAATATTATAAATTATCCAGGTCAGGACTGTCAGCATCTAGTCTCCAGCATCTGCAGGAGACTTCAGGTAGGAGAAGCAGGAGAAAATATAGGCTGACATCAGCCGCAGTACATTATTTCAGCATTATATTACAATATTAAAAATTAACTTAAAAAACAATAAAACAAATAAAAAAACAAAATAAAAGAAAATAAATTAAGACATTATCAAGAAAGTGAAAAGATAACCTGCAGAATGGGATAAAGTTGAAAATCATATATCTGGTAAGCATTTAATACACAGAATATAAGGACTCCTACAACTCAACAAAAAAGGACAAACATCCCAGTTAAAAAATGGACATAGGACTTGAATAGACATTTTCCCAAAAGATGTACAAATGGCCAATAAGCACATGAAAAAATGTTCAATAGCATTAGACATTAGGGAAAAGAAAATCAAAGCCACAATGAGATATCATTTCACACTCACTGGGATGGCTATTATTTTTAAAACAGAAAGTAAGTGTTGGCAAGGATGCAGAGCAATTGAAACACTTGCACACTGTTGGTGGGAATGTAAAATGGTGCAGCCACTGTGGAAAACAGTTTGGTGGTTCCTCAAAAAGTTAAACAGAATTACAATATGACCCAGCAATTCCACTTCTAGGTATATACCCAAAAGAATTGAAAACAGGGACTCCAACAGGTACTTGTACACCAATGTTCATGGACGCATTATTCACAATAGCCAAAGGTGGAAATAAACCAAGTGTCCATTAACATTTGAGTGAAGGAATAAAATATGGTATATACACATAATAGAATCATATTCAGCTATAAAAAGGAATGATGTTCTGACACAGACTACAACATGGATTCACCTTGAAAACGTAATGCTAAGTGAAATAAGCCAGAAAAAAAAAAGGATAGCTATTGTATGATTCTACTTATATGAAATACGTAGAATAACCAAATTTAAAGAGACAGAAAGTAGATTAGTAGGTTATCAGAGGCTGTAGGAAGGGTAGAATGGGGAGTTAGTGCCTAATGGGTAGAGTTTCTGTTTGGTGTGATGAAAAAGTCTTGGTAATGGATGTTGGTGATGGTAGCACAACATTGTGAATGTAATTAATACCACTGAAGCATATACTTACAAATTGTTACAACAGGAAATTTTGTGTAATATAAATGTTACCACAATAAAACATTAAAAAAAAATTAAAAATGGCAAAACATTTTTGTAATTTAAATTAAGTCAAATAAAAATTGTACATGTAGAACGTAAATTAAATAGGCAGAGGAAAAAGACTTAAAAAAGATTGACCAAAATGCTAATAATGGGACTGTGGTTGACTTCTTTTTCTTACATTTCTATATTTTCCATTAGAACATATTTTCTTATTTGTTATTTATGTTATTATTATTCATACAATTAAAACAAACTTTTAAAAAATGAGCTTATGCATATGTTTTCCTGATGACACATGAGGGAGGCCCTAATGTTTATAGATATCCAGTGGAAGTCAATTTGGGATTAAAAATCTGCTGTGGTTTATACACAAGGTGGATGAAAGAAATCTGATCTCAATAAGCCTATCCATTCATGGAGTAAGTTCAAAATAAATAATTTATACGTATTCAGTTCAAATAGGGAGGGTCAGGCATCACTTATAGGAGAGCTGTCATTTTATGACTATTATAAACAGAATTCACCACAGATTAAGAAAAAGAAAGGTAAATTAGATTAGTAAACTAAAGGAAAATTAATAGTGGTGGGATTAGAAATTTTTTGTTTTATTGGTATTATACATTTTTTTATATTTACTGTTTTATAGGACTAAAAATGTTATTTTCAAGACTATAGTTTCACTGGTTACTGTTATACATACTTTTAGGTATTTAATTTCATGCTACATTTAAAAATACATTCCTAACATTGTTTTCAATATCTGGTATAAATTTAATGTGCCCTGAGTCATCTGTATACAATTTCTTATAGACTATAAAGACACTTAGAACGAAGACAAAAATATTGAATATTTCAAAAAAGAGATAATTTAATAATCAAATAGATTTGTAGAGTAATAGTAGATTGTAACAAATGTGATAGAAAGTGTGAGTTCATATACAAAAGGCAAAATGGAATTCAAAAATTGGTCCATTTTCGGGAAGCGGCTGTGGCTCAATCAGTAGGGCTCCCGTTTACCTCCTGGTGAAGGCAAGCCCGCCCGCGCGGCGTGGTTAGCTGACTCAGCGAGCACAAGCAGCAAGGGGGGGATAAATGAATAAAAAATAAAAATAAAATCTTTAAAAAAAAAAAAAAAAAATTGGTCCATTTTCTTTGGAATATAAAAATTTAAAACTCGAATAATTATTACTCAAGTTTAAACATATTTATTTTGGTGTCTTTCATTTCCCTACAATTCTGAGGAAAAATTTTAGCATATGATCTTTTTTTTCCTACCATATGATCTTAGTTTCCCATATTACTCCAAATCCTCTCAACACCGCTCTTGCTGATTTCCCAATAGCAGCAATAAAAATTCTGAAGGGTTGGCTGGAAAGGTCTGATTTATTTACCATATATTATTAGATTAAAAAAATATAAACTACAAAATAGAACACGGCATATCTCATTTGCATAAAAGAAATATATATATATAATGCGCATATAGAAAAAAGACTGGAAGAATAAATGCTCTTAAAAAAGACAATATGCATTATACTACAAATGACTTGGAAAACAGAATTGGGAATAGAATAAAATAAAAATACAGTGACAACACTAACAGGCCATTTAAATTGATAAAACAGAAGATTCAGGAAAATGGAGAAAATGTAAATTCTCTAGAATCTTTTCCACCTAGAACTGAATTAGTCTTTAAGGTATAAAAGTAAGATATCAAGAAATTGACTTTGCAAAGGCATTATTCTAATTGAGAAAATGCTTCCACAACTAGTTAAGATTACATGGCCCTTCCTAAAAATATAGGAATTTGCCACTGAATCTAGAGTAAATCCATTTAAGTTATCACAATGCCTGGCACAGAGTAAATGCTCAAAATTTTTTGATGAAAGAATGTCCTGATTTCATATACAGGGCCAAGCAACTTTGTTTTTTGGTAGGTGGAATGCTTCTGGTGTCAGTCAGAACATATGGTGCTGTCTGAACTAAAATGAGCAGAAATGACTATCAGATCAAAAAGGTATGCCTTTGTTTTCCTGCAGTAACTATTTGTGTTATCTTCTATCTATTCTCCACATGTAGTGCCCAGCAACTTGTGCTGTAAACACAGCAGCACTCAGGAAAGTCTGATTCAGAGATTGGCACCTTTATCAGCACACAGAAAGACTACTTAGAAGAAATGTCCTTTCATAAGAGTTAGAATCAGGCTAGGTGAAGGTCTTGTGGAAGAACCAGCCACTGAAAAGGTTATAGATTAAAATCATAAGGGTTACCATCCATGAGGACAAAATGTTCCATTTGAAACAATGAAAAAAAAAAAGGGTAATTTGTTCAAATACTCCATTAACTAGGTAGCTCAGAAAACATGATAAGTAACAAACCAAGAAAATGCTAAAGCAGAATTCTCCCTACTAATATTTTTAAATAAATTACTTTTTTCATGCAGGTGTTAGCAGCTAGGGAGTTTCAAGTTTTCATCATTGCAAGAAGGCCCTTGAAAAATTCACAATTTCATTAAAAATCTAATCTGTTCAATTTGTTGTGATTGGATTGATCACTGCTTGATCAACTAGAAAAATTAAAATATGTAATTTCTAAATCATGTCTAAGGTTATTACTCAGTTAGGAGTTCTTTCAGACACCTGTATATCAATCAAATGCCTTAATCTTAGTTTTTTCAGTAAGGTCAAAACACCATTGAAGGAAGCTCTTGTTTTTTTAAAAAGGCAAAGCAAAATTCGTCAGCATTTTCTCAAAATGAAAGCTGTTCAACAGTGCAAGATGTGGTCTCATAAACCTTGGCTTCCTCCTAACAAAGGTTTTCCTCCCCACACTTGGATGGCCACCTGTCTGGAAGAGGAGGTGTAAAAGGGAACTCTGAGTTCCTTGGATACAGCACCATCCAGACTTGGGATTGGGTGGGAAATTAGACTACAGCAGTTGTTCTCAGAATGGTTCCTGGACCAGCAGAATGGAAATTACCTAGGGAGTTTGTTAAAATGCAGATTTTCAGGTCCTGTAACAGATACTGAATTTACATATCTGGAGGGAAGAAGCTGCATTTTTAAAAGACCACAAGGCAGAAATCTTGTGTAAAAAAGCCTTTGGACACCGCTGGACTGGAGGATGGGAGACAATGTGATATGTGGATGGTTTTGGAGCCACGCAAACTTGGATCAAATCAGTTCTTCCACCTAAGAGCTCTGTGACTGTGGACAAGTTACTCAAACCCTGAGCCTCAGTTTTTTCAAATATAAAATGGAATGATCCTTTCAGGATCATTTTGGAGATGAAATGAAATTAATTCATGTGTCTGTGTGTATGTGTCTGCGTGTGCACTGGCTAACAATGCCTGGTAGGCAACTTTTATGTTGGAGAATCTTTCAGGTCCCTTCCTGCTCTCAGATTCTATGAATGCTAATGTGTTTTTTTTTTTTTTTATTTTATTCATTTATCCCCCCCTTGCTGCTTATGCTCGTCGGGTCAGCCAACCACGCCATGCAGGCGGGCTTTGCCTTCACCAGGAGGCCCCAGGAACCGAACCCGGGGCCTCCCATATGGCAAACGGGAGCCCTACTGATTGAGCCACAGCCGCTTCCCAATGCTAATGTGTTTTAAACCTTTAACATATCCAACTATCACATGAAAGTCTGCTTATATATTTCCTAAAACAGGTTTCTCAGCCTTTTTTCCATTAACCCTCCCCTCCCAAGAAGTCTTTTTAGACATTTTCTTTTCTAATCACTTACCCCCTCCATGAAATGCTAATGCCACAGATATAACTGTTATCTGTGTACCACAACCCTTTGAGGGCCATAAACCTTTTGCTTCCTGTCTTAATTTGCCAAAGGGCTACTGATATAAAGTACCAGAAATGCTTTGGCCTTTATAATGGGGATTTTACGTAGGGTAAAAGCTGACAGTTCCGAGGCTGTGAAATATCCAAATCAAGGCACCATCAGAGATGCTTTCTCATCAAAGTCAGCTACTGGTGGTCATGGTGTCCTACCACGTGGTGAAGATGGTGGCTGATCTCTGCCGAGGTCCCTGCCTTCCCCTCCAGAATCTACCATCTCCCGGAGCTCAGCTGTGGACATTCAGGCACAGGGCCTCCTCTCTCAGTCTCAGCTGCTCTGCTTTCTTCCCGAGTTCAGTTGTGGACAATCAAGCATATGGTCAGCTCTTCAGCCTTGAGCTGCTCCGTGGGCCCTGCCTCTTGGGGGCTCTGTGCTTAATCTTTGGCTGCTAGCAATCCTTGAGTCCTCTCTCACATGGCAGGATAAAAAAATGGAAGCTTCCTTTCTCTGTGTGTCTCCGTTTATATAAAGCTCCAATAACAGGGAAGAGACCCAACTTGAGTCATACCTCACTGACGTAGTCCCATCAAAAAAGCCCTACACCACAGGAATGGATTAATTCAAGGACATAATCTTTTTCTTTTTGGGATTCATAAAATAACTTCAAACTGTCATACCCCCCAGAAACCAATTTCCGCTTTCTTTGGTGACATCATCATGTTGAGAGTGTATGTTGAGAAGTGACTGAGACAAGGTCACATGACTAATTAGTGGCAGAATTAGGTCTATGTCACAGGTCACAGCCTGGAATCAGCCTACAAATTTCTTTTGTTTGGCTCCCCTAGTATTAGTATTTGATTTTCTTTGTAAATTAGTTGCCAGCTTTTGAAAATCAAGATATTTCACATTAAAATCTAGATCTTCAATTTCTCATGAAAACTCAGATCAGATCACTGTGAGCTTGCATGCCTGGCCACAATCGGCTACAGCTTAGGGATGGCTTCACATTTCAGACAGGGTTCTCAGTTCCTTCACTCCTGACTCCGCTGTGTGTGACCCTTAAATCCATGTCTGTTCCCACTAAAACTCATCACAGCAATAATTTACCTTTAAGCACACCTCTTAAATAACTAGATGTTTAAAAAAGAAGAAAAAGTCTTACGAGTACTATACAGTATGTCAAGTTAATTGCAAATTCCTAACCTTTTCCTTGCTCTGCATTTAGAAATCCCTTATACTGGTTCTGGATTTAGAAATTCCTAGCCTGGCATGGGATTTAGTTATTTTTTTGCAGCGAAAACAACTGTTACGTCTCTCACCTAGTCTTCCAGAGGAAGCAGCAAAGGCTTACAAGAACAGGACGGACTTTGAGTGTGCCACCCGAGCAGCTGTGTTTGGCACCCCTCCCGTTGTCCCCACTTAACCCGGGAGCCGGGCTGTGAAGGAGCTGTCCTTGCTGATCTGTCCGCGAGCGCCTCGGCTGCGCTAAGCAAAAGAGCCCCAGTCAAGAGAGCTGTCCACCGCGGCGAGGCCCGGCCCTGGACCCGGCACCGAGGCGCGGGTCTAGAGGGCGGCGGGCACGCGCCATCACGTGATGCTCCTTGGGGAACCTGGGCCCTGCCTGCTCCAGCGGGTTCCCCCTGCTCGCCCCGCGCCTCCTCTCATTCACGCAGGTGGCCTGCAGCTGGGGGAAACTGAGGCCTCAGCGTTGGGGGCCCTTCCCAACTCGGGGCGGACCGCAAGCCAGGATCCCCAGAGGCCCTTCCCGCCAGGCCCCCAGAGGTTGCAGGGGGTCGCGCCGCCTCGGAAGCCACCGCCCTGGGGAGCCCACTCACTGCCGACCCCCCGCAGCCGCCCGAAGCCCGCTGGTCTGCTCCACCTCCGCCAGGCGCTAAAAGCGGGCCGCTCAGAGACATATGGTGTCCCGGCTCCTACGCGCGCGGCCTGGCCCACCCGACGCCCCTCCTGCACACCGAGGCCGGATAACTGCCAGCCGCCTGGGGGCCGCCCCCGGGCTCGCGCGCCCACTCACCGCTGAGGCCCGGCTGCCCCACAGCGCCAGCCACCGCCGCCAGGACTCCGCGACCCCGCCCGTGCGGGCAGCCCCAGGACGCCGTCCCGGGCCAATCGCAGCCGCGCTCCGCCGCACGTGACCCGCGCCGGCCAATGGCGGCCCGAGGCGGTGCCCCTGACGCGCTGGGCAGGCTGCGGGTGGTTTCAAACCCCACGCTCGGGTGCAGACCCACGGCCGGCGCGGGGCTCTGGCTTACTTCGGTCCTCTCTGGACGTGGGTTCTAGAGTTAGGTGGAGGAGGTAAGAGAAATAAGAGTCCGTGGGAGGAGGGTTGGCAGAATCCAGGGATTGGATCAATACGAAGTCCCAGGACAAGGAACTGGTGCGTGTTTCCCACTCCATCCTGATCCTGATCGCCCGGCTCTTACTGGCATCCTAGCCTCCCACTGGTTCAAACTCCAGGATATTCCAAACAAATACAGAATTCATGGGCAAAGAGCAAGTACCCGCGGTTAGACCCACACCTACTCTAACAGATTGGCTGCTTGGGTTAACTTGCATATAACAGAAACTCCAAAATTCCAAACAAAACCCCATAAGTTTTTTTTTTTTCCCCCTTTCTCATGAAGGAAATCTGTGGGTAGGTGGCCCAGGGACCCAAACTCTTTCAACCTTTCTTCTCTATCATTTTTGTTTCCGTACACAAGTTTGCCCCATGGGTCAAAATGGTTGTTGGAGCTCCAGCCATCATTTCCTTATACAGAAGGGGCCTTTTCAGAAGCCCCACCCAACAACTTCTACCTATATCTTCTAGACTAGAACTTGGTAACATGGTTTCACCTCAGCTAGGTGCATTGTTGCCGTGAATAAAATACTTTTCCTAGAAAAGAAGGGAAGAACGCACTTGGCAAATGGCAGTATCTACTATTCCTAGTTTTCTACTTTTGCAAGTGGTCCTATACCTCACACAGGTGAGTAGAAATAAGACCTTTCCTTGGGCATGTGTTACAACTTGCATGTATCCATACATACCTTGTGGCAGACCCTATGCTAGATGCTATGCATTTGTTCTCCTATTTCTCAACTACTTGGCAAGGCAGGCATTACTATTCCCACAGTGTAGGTGAATATTGGAAGATATAAATGATGATAATTTGTAGAATGCAAAGGATCTTTAAATATACCAAATGGTCTGATATAAATTGACTGTATGAGCATGTGGGTCTAAGAAATATAATTTTGCATACCGAGTCAAGAACCACTCTGTCTAAAGCTGACCGCAGTCAATAAACAAGATGAAGATAAGGTACCTTCCTATAGCTCAGGAAGCAGGCTTGTATAATACACCAATGTAAAAAACTGTCATATCAAAATACTCAGTATAGTGAAG
Organism: Tolypeutes matacus; assembly: GCA_026826555.1. Classification (NCBI taxonomy): domain Eukaryota; kingdom Metazoa; phylum Chordata; class Mammalia; order Cingulata; family Chlamyphoridae; genus Tolypeutes; species Tolypeutes matacus. Next base: position 1,632,061 of record JAKSZT010053763.1, on the reverse strand, counting down.
TTGTAAAAACAAATCTTTTTGGTAAATGGTAGGATCTAAAAAAGAGAATTGAAAGGTTGCACTTGGTATTTCTCAGTACTGTCTAAGGGAAAACAGTGCCCATACTAGGGTTATTAATAAGTAATGAGACTGTTTTATGCATTGAGTAAACATTAATGCCTATTATAAACTAGTTGCTGCATTAAGCATCAACAATTAGAGAAGGGGATTAGACATTGCCCTGCCTTTAGGGAGCCCACAGACCATGGGGAGACAGACAAGTACACAGACCATCTGAACACAGCATGATAATTGTACAAGTGGTGTGGCAACACGAGTCAAGGGCACCCAACCTAGAAGGAAGGAGAAGGAAAAGGAGGGGGTGTCAGAGAAGAGATGCAGACTGGACTGAGTCTTGAACCAGAGAGGACCAAGCTAAGAAGGGGAATGGTGGTCCAATGAGAAGAATCAGTTAGTATAAAAGTATGTAATGTATGTAGAGGGTAGCATATATGACTGCTGGGTGTGAAGAGAAAGGAGCTGGAAGAGCATGTGGAAGGTATTGGAATTGCTCCTATCATGAAGGCTCATTTATGCCATGTTGAGCATCCTCTGACCACTGGCATGCATTCCTTCCCTTGATTTGGGGGAATTATTTGACCTTGTGTGCAGTCTTGTTGACATTATTAATTAAGATGCCCTGTGCTCCCCCAGCCAATGATGAGCAGGTGAATCTAGCTAGGCTAATCAGATCATCTTCCAAGAGTGAGAGGAAAAGTAGTGGGAGAGAGAGTTGAGGAGAATGCTTAACCATTCCTGCTAGAAAGGGCGTGAAAGGGTTGCCATGAAAAGATTTCTGGGTTGAATGAGAGCACAACCAAGGATAGAGAGCATGTGCACAAAGCTTTCTTTAGCAAACTCAATAGCTCGGAGTCTCATGACTTCATTTTATATCTTATAACTAGATATAAATATGGTATTTCAATCATTGGAAAGATGTGATCTATAATTATTGTGATCACATTTTCCAACCAAAGTCAAATACTTAGTATGACAACAGGCCAGGGTATTTTAAAGCAATGCTGTTTTGGGAAATCTGGAATATGTAGACATCATTTCTCTATTTTAACTTGAATGGAATACCCCCCCCCCCAACACACACAAAAAATTTTGAATAATATGTGCAAAAACCTATTCAACTTGACAGTCATTCCATGTTTACCTAACAACCTTCTTGGAGTTTCAACCCAATAACAAGTTTCTCTTCCCCAGTGGAAAAACAGTTACTGCATGAAGTTACTATATTATTTGTGTTACACATAAATTGTTTAGTTCCTAAATTTCTAAGGGCTTAAAACTGTTATATCATCATGATATGAAAATGACACTGTTACAAATGAACTCTGTCCCAAGGTTTTAAATATAGATTTTAGATTTCTCGAAGATGGCGTTGGTGTAGGAGGGCGCACACTGCAAGCTCCCAGAGCAAGGCGGATTGGGGACGGGGTCCTGCCCGGGGGTCTGTGCTGTGCACGCGTGGAGTGAGAAGCTTGGGACATCTATCTGCGCGGATCGGCGGCGTGGACCGAACGGTGGAGATTCGTGAGTTTTGAGGCTGCCGGTGGAGGTTGGCACAGGTGGCTGAGCCCCGCGGTTACGGAAATAAATAATAAAACGGCCATTTGGAGCCGCGGGCGGGGGCGAAAAAGTTTTATTTTCTGGGGAGCTGGCTGCCTGGCGCCCCTTGGACCTTGTGTGAGCAGAGCAAACAAGCTAGTCAGCACCCGGTGAACCGGAGGGGGGATTTTGGTCAGGCAAAGCAGCTGATCTCCCTAGCCACCCAGGGATAAGACCCGGGCCGCTGCGGAGCCAGGAGGAAGGGACACTTCCCAAAGAAGGGAGGGTTCGGTTGGAAGACAGGGAAGGGTATTTTATATTTTTAGACATCGATCTGGCTGCCTGCACCGCCCCATAGCTTTGGGGAGCAGATAAGCCGAACTGAAGCAGCACCAGGCTGAGAGCAGACGCGAATCTGCACTCAAACTGATTTACTGAGCAGCCCGGTGACGCTGGAGCTCGGCGCCAGAAGGGGCGGAATCCGCCGTCTTTAGCACTCTTCACTGACTAACATCAGAGTTTCAGCTAACCTGGGCAGTCCGGAAAGTGGGACGTGCTTGATTAATTTCCACGGGCCCAGCTAGGGTCCCTTCTGTAAGGGGGTAGGTCTAGAAGAGGAATTATTTTGGGTCCTGCATTTGGCTAAAAAAAAAAAAAAAGTGAGGTCACCTCAACAATTGAAAAATAAATTCTTTTTAATTTAGTTTAATAGTTAAAAGCTGCTTCAGGACCTGCATATAGAACCCTGTGGGGAAATTCATTGATAAACACAAGTAGGCAGGAAGGATCCACGTGGACCCTAGGGGTATCATTGACCCCCCTTGTTTCCTTCTTCTTTTTCTTTTTTTTTTTTTCTTTTTTTAATTTTTTTTATTTTTTTAATTTTTTATTAGTATTAACTTTTTCCTTTCAGACCTTTCTCTACTATTTCTCTACCTCCTCATAATTCTAGCCTTCTAAATCACTATATATATATATTCCTCCATTTGTTTTCCCAGTCCATTATAGGAACTCCATATTTTTTCCTAGTACTCTACACTGCCTACACAAGTTAAATATTCATCTCATTGAGTCTCATTTTGCCCCTCTTCTAACTTTTATCAACATTTCTATTATCCTTCTGCCTTCCTTACATCTTTTGATTCCTCTGGCCCTAACCTTTTGCCTTCAAGGGAACATAGAAAGAAGTAAGGAAATAAAATAAGAAGAAAAACTGCCAAAGAGAAAACTTAACTCACACGCAGAACCAACAGCTAAATAAAATTCTAGAGCATAGAGAAAAGCTAATCAACTGAACAAACCCATCAAGATAATATGATGACCAGAGGGCAACAGAAAAATACAAATGACTCTGAAAAACTGGAAAACATGGACCAGTCCAGTGCACAAAATAAAAACCAGGAAGCAATGCAGTACATCGAACAACTAATCAAAGCTATCCAAACAAATATCATGGACCAACTTAAAGAACTGAAGGAAGAGATTAAGGATATAAAGAAGACACTGGGAGAACATACTGAAAAAATAGCTAACACACCTAAAAAGGTAATGGATATGATGGCGAACAAAGACACAAGTCAAGAAATGAAAAAGACGCTGGACTCACATGGCAGCAGAATTGAACAGGCAGAGGAAAGAATTAGTGATATGGAAGACAATACAGTTGAAATCAAAGAGATTGTAGAAAACATAGACAAAAAGATAGAAAAAATCCAGTATGGTCTCAGGGAATTAACCGATAATGCAAGACGCACACACATACGCATTATGGGCATCCCAGAAGGAGAAGAGAAGGGAAAGGGAACAGAAGGAGTGTTGAAGGAAGTTATGGCTGAAAACTTCCCAACTCTATTGAGAGAGATGGATGTGCAGATCCAGGAAGCACAGCGCACCCCAAATAGTATAAATCCCAACAGGCCAACTCCAAGACATATACTTGTCAAATTGTCCAATGCTCAAGACAAAGAGAAAATACTCAAGGCAGCAAGAGAAAAGAGAACCATCACATACAAGGGAAGCACAATAAGATTAAGTGCTGATTTCTCAGCTGAAACCATGGAGGCAAGAAGACAGTGGTATGACATAGTCAAAACACTAAAAGAAAAAAACTTCCAGCCACGAATTCTCTACCCAGCAAAATTGGCATTCAAAAATGATGGAGAGTTCAAAATATTCACAGATAAACAGCAATTAAGAGAGTATGTCAAGAAGAAACCAGCACTTCAAGAAATACTAAAGGAATCTCTACAAATTGAAAGGAAAAAACAAAGGACAGAGAGTTGGAGGAGAGTTTAAAAACAACTGAAAACTCAAAAAGAGAAACAAAACAACATATGACATACATTAACCCAAAGAAAAAATGACTGAAGTAAGAAATTCATTACGAGTAATAACACTGAATGTTAATGGATTAAATTCACCAATCAAAAGACACAGATTGGCAGAATGGATAAGAAAATATGATCCATCTATATGCTGTCTACAAGAAACCCACCTTTGGCCCAGGGATTCAAGGAGGCTGAAAGTGAATGGCTGGAAAACCATTTTACAAGCTAACAATAGCCAAAAAAGGGCAGGAGTAGCTATTCTAATATCAGACAAAATAGACTTTAAATGCAAAACTATTGTAAGAGACAAAGATGGACACTACATATTAGTAAAAGGAGTAATCTCTCAAGAAGAGAGAACAATCATCAACATTTATGCACCTAATCGAGGTGCCTCAAAATACGTGCGGCAAACTCTGGAAAAACTAAGAGGAGAAATAAATTCCTCTACAATTATAGCAGGGGACTTCAACACACCACTATCATCATTAGACAGAACATCTAGGCAGAGAATCAATAAAGAAACGAAGGCACTCAACAATACATTAGAAGATTTGGACTTAATAGACATATACAGAACACTACACCCAAATACAGCGGGATTTACATTCTTCTCCAGTGCACATGGAACATACTCCAAAATAGACCACATGCTAGGCCCCAAAACAACACTCAATGAATTCAGAAAGATTGAGATTATACAAAGTAATTTCTCTGACCACAGCGGAATGAAGTTGGAAATCAATAAGGGCCAGAGAAACAGGTTAGGCACAAGGATATGGAAGTTAAACAACACACTCTTAGACAAACAGTGGGTCAAAGAGGAAATTTCAAAAGAAATCAGTAACTACCTTGAAACTAATGAAAACAACAACACAACATATCAAAACTTATGGGATGCAGCGAAAGCAGTCCTGAGAGGGAAGTTCATAGCCATAAATTCATATATTAAAAAAGAAGAAAGAGCTAAAATTGAAGACCTAACTGCACACTTGGAGGAATTGGAAAAACAACAACAAACTAAACCTAAAGGAAGTAGAAAACAGGAAATAACCAAGATTAGAGCAGAACTAAATGAAATAGAGAATAAGAAAGCACTGGAAACAATAAACAAAACCAAAAGCTGGTTCTTCGAGAATATCAACAAAATTGACAAACCCTTAGCCAGACTAACAAAGAAAAAGAGAGAACAGATGCAAATACATAAAATAAGGAATGAGCAAGGTGATATCACTACTGACCCCACAGAAATAAAGAGTATCATAAGAGGATACTTTGAAAAATTATATGCCAACAAGAATGACAATTTAGAGGAAATGGACAAGTTTCTAGAAACCCACAAACAGCCGACATTGATGAAAGAAGAAATAGATGAACTCAACAGCCCAATTACAAGTAAAGAGATAGACTCAGTCATTAAAAACCTCCCAACTAAGAAGAGTCCAGGACCAGATGGCTTCACAGCTGAATTCTACCAAACATTCCGGAAAGAGCTAACACCAATTCTACTTAAGCTCTTCCAAAAAATAGAAGTAGAAGGAATACTACCTAACTCATCCTATGATGCCAACATTACCCTAATACCAAAACCAAATAAAGATACCACAAGAAAGGAAAATTACAGACCAATTTCTCTAATGAACCTAGATGCTAAAATCCTTAACAAAATACTTGCTAATCGCATTCAACAACATATCAAAAGGATTATACATCATGACCAAGTGGGTTTCATCCCAGGTATGCAAGGATGGTTCAATATAAGAAAATCAATCAATGTAATACACCACATAAACAAACTGAAAGAAAAAAATCACATGATCATCTCTATAGATGCCGAAAAAACATTCGACAAAATACAGCACTCTTTCCTCATAAAAACACTACAAAAGATAGGAATAGATGGAAACTTTCTGAAAATGATAAAGGGTATATATGAAAAACCCAAAGCTAACATCATTTTCAACGGTGAAATCCTAAAAGCCTTCCCTCTGAGATCGGGAACAAGACAAGGATGCCCACTATCACCGCTCCTATTTAACATTGTCTTAGAAGTACTTGCACGAGCACTGAGACAAGAAAAGGACATAAAAGGCATCCAGATTGGAAAAGAAGAAGTAAAAATTTCATTATTTGCAGATGACATGATCCTATACATAGAAAGCCCTGAGAAATCTACAACAAGGCTTCTAGAACTTATAAAGGAGTTCAGTAATGTTGCAGGCTATAAGATCAATGCTCAAAAATCAGTAGCATTTCTATACACCAATAACCAGCAAACTGAGGAGGAAATCAGGAAAAAAATACCATTTACAATAGTAAACAAAAGAATCAAATACCTAGGAATAAATTTAACTACAGATGTAAAGGACTTATATACAGAAAACTACACAACACTGTTAAAGGAAATCAAAGAAGACTTAAATAAATGGAAAAATATTCCCTGTTCATGGATGGGAAGATTAAACATCATCAAGATGTCTATCCTACCCAAACTAATCTACAGATTTAATGCAATCCCAATAAAAGTCAACACTATATTTTTTAAGGAACTGGAAAAACTAACCACAAAATATATTTGGAGAGGTAAGAGGTCCCGAATTGCCAAAGATATATTGAAAAAGAAAAATGAAGTTGGAGGTATCACATTACCTGACTTTAAAACATACTACAAAGCTACAGT
>JAKSZT010053763.1:1515217-1620458 GCA_026826555.1 Tolypeutes matacus | reverse complement strand
TAAGTTCATTGAGGTTGGTGGGCCACACTATGGGAGATGTTTGTGTTGGATGTGGTGGGAGGTGTGGGAGGTGGGCAACATGGGAATCCGAGTGGGTTCCGTATAATATTTTAGGTAATCTAAGCACCTCTTAAAATATATGTATATATATATATAAAAATAACATTTTTGTAAGCAAATACACATATATGCATATATATTTATATATCATTTTACAAATGTTTGTATGTATTGTGAGAATTTTGATTTTTACCCATAATAAAAAAAAAATATATATATATATATATATAGATTTTATTTCTTTAAAAATGAGAATACATCCATCTGTAATTATAAAATACATGCTCATTTAAAAAAAATAAATTTCAAGAAAAGAACAGTATAAAGAGTACACATATTGGTTTATATTGTTCAAGACATTTTTTCTTTGAATATTTATTCAAACATACGTGTATTTTTAAATGGGACCATATCAGGCATACTGTTTCATAACCTATTTTAAACTTACCATATCTTAGATGGCTCTGGGTAAGAAATCACTTCAAACTTAATGGCTTAAAACAACACAGATTTATTATCTTGCAGTTTCTGTGAGTCAGAAGTGCTGGTACACTTTGGTTGCTAGGTTTCAGTCCAGATGTTGGCTGGGCCTGCAGTCTCATCAGAGGCTGGAGTGGTGAAAGATCTGCTTCCAGGTGCCTTCAAGTTGTCAGCAGAATTCATCTCTTTGCAACTATAGGACTGAGGTCTCCAAATTCCTGCTGACTCTCCCACTGTGGGCTCAGCTCCTAGAGGCTCAGTTCCTTGCCATGTGGCCCTCTTTGGAAACCCTCTTAAAACATGACAGCTTCTTCAAAGCAGCAAAAGGGAGAGAATTATTATAATTTTAATAGTAGCATAATATTTCATTGTATAGATATATTTTATTTAGCTATCCTTTATCAATATTAGGTTGCTTCTAATTTTTCTTTCTTGTAAATAGTGCTATAATGAACATCTTCATGCATATACCTTGTGATTTGTTCAATTATTTCCTTAAGGTAATACCCAGGAGTGGAATTACTAAGTCAGATATGCACTTTTAAAAATCTTTTTTTTAAATTTTAACATATTGCAAAGTAACCATCCAGAAATAAAGTTCATTTATATTTCCACTAAGGGGAGTGGATATAGCTCAAGTGGCTGAGCGCCTGCTTCCTACATAAGAGGTCCCAGGTTCGATCCCTGGACCCAAAACCTTAAAAAAAAAAAAAGTTATATTTCCACTAAGAGCGTTTGAGAGTACTGGTTTGTGCATATAACTTGCCAACATTGGGCATTACACATAAATTCAATATTTGTCAATCTAATGGGTGAAAATTGTATCTCACTGTTTTAATTGTATTTATTTGATTAGTGAGGTCAGTCATCATTTCTGGACATTGTGTTTTGTGAATTGTCTTTGTGACTTTTGCCCATTTTGCAATTGTAATAGCCCTTTGTGTGTTAAGTGCACTTTTTGGATTGCAAATATTTTTCCTAATTTATTTATGTTTGTTAATATTTGGGGAAATTTGGGGCCATGTTTAATTATTATTATTATTCCCATTTTACATATGGAGAAAAAAAGGCTCAGAGAGGGTGATAGAAACCAAAGATTTGAAAGCCTGGACTGACTACAAAGCACAAGTAGTTTTCTAATATTTCTTTGTAGCCTGTGAGAAGTTCATAAATCACTATGGTAAAAACAAACAAACAAACAAACAAAAAACCCACCCCTAATCATTGTGTAGGCATATGCACACATAAAGGCATTTCAAGTGGGTGTTTATCTTCTAAAATGGACAAGACCCAGATCCAGATTGTGCAATGGCAAGACCACATGAGCCAGGGAGAACTCGTTAACCTCCCTGAATTCCTTCAACTCAGACTTCCCAGGGAAGAAAGGCAGCAGATGGTCAGCATGCTGTCCACTTCCTCAGCTGCACAGCTATTTCTAGAGACGGTTTCAACTTTATAGGCAGGCTTGGAATTTGTCAGCGGCTGTTAGAGCAGGCATGTTCGAGTTTAGCTAGAGCTTTAATATCCACTTATTAAATCTGTTAAAAAATGCAGCCACCAGGCCAATATAGTGGGAAACAGAGAGGTGTATTAGAAAGAGTGGTAGATGGGGAGATAGGAGAACTGGGTTCTAGCTCACTGTTGTTTTGTGATACGCTAAGTGGAGAGCTCAGGCTCAGCCACACTGTGCCAGGCTTCTAACCTACAGAACTGTGAGCTAATAAATAGGAGTTGTTTGTTCATTCACACATTCAGCAAATACTTATTGAAATGTAATTGTTCTTTTCTATATATTTAGCAAGAAAAGGGTTGAAATCACATGATTTCTTCTGCTTACGGGGAAAATAGGATTATCATCCTATAACCATTATTCTCAGGCAAATTAAATCAAGGTCCCTGCTCTTTTTTCAGAAAATAAGCTACCGTTGAAGGAAGAAAAATAGTAACTCCTACAGATACTTGTGTTGGCTTTCTCTCAGTGATACTTCTGGCAATTTAGTGTTTCTATATTAAGATGAACAGAGTTACCATTAGGTGTTGTTATAACTCACAATTTCTGCCCTAGGGAATGTTCATATGTGGGGAGGAGTGGACAGACTATGTTGCTGCTAAAATACTTGCTAGTCATCTCCACAGGGCCCGGCTCTAATGGGTAGGACAGTCCTTCTGAGTGAGGCTTCTATAATGAGTGAGGGTCCAGAGCTATTCTATCACGTGAATAAATCCTACCTTCAGCTAAGGGCTAGAAGCAGTCCAGATAGATCTGAATGTGGCTTAGCGTTGCCTTGGATAGCAAATAAAGGACCATGGAAACACTTTAGCTGTTCTCTGATTTTTCGGTGCCCTGAACTTCTGTCTCATTGTGATTAAAAGGAAGTAAGGCTCACACAGCAGGGGAGGCAACCAATGATTTTAGTAGTTCCTAAGAGACATACTTAAGACATACGACTTAATCAGCTTTTGGTCTAGTAAGGGAGACGCATTAATATGCTATATACTTGTACATAAGTGTACAACTTGTATGTAGGTTGTCCACATCAAGTGTACAACTTGACATGAACTAAACCCTGCCAGGTAATGCTTTATACCTTAAATGTACTTTCTTTTTTTTTAAATAATATATATTTTTAATTTTTAAAAAATACTTAGATTAAATGAATGTTACACAAAAAATATAGGGATTCCCATATGCCCCACTCCCTACACCTCCCACACCCTCCCACGTAAACAACATCCTTCATTAGTGTGGCACATTCATTGCAATTGATAAATGCATCCTGGAGCATTGCCACTGAGCATGGACCATAGTTCACGTTGTAGTTTACACACTCTCTCTCTCAATTCTACAGGTTATGGGAAGATATAAAATGGCTGTATTAGTCAGCCAAAGGGGTGCTAATGTGAAATACCAAAAAATGGGTTGGTCTTTATAAAGGATATTTATTTGGGGTAGAAGTCCACAGTTACCAGGCCAGAAAGTGTAAGTTTCTTCTCTCACCAAAGTCCATTGCCATGTGTTGGAGCAAGACAGCTGCTGAAGTTTGGCAGGGTTCAGGCTTCTTGGGTTCCTCTCTTCCTGGGCTGCGTTTCTCTCTGGGCTTAGCTCCTGTTTTCTCCACAAGGTCAGCTGTAGACGATCAGGCGAACGGCTCGCTTCTCTTCTCCTGGGGCCTTCTTTCCAACATCAAAACTGCTTCTCAAAAAACTGCTTCAACTCTGTTCTTGCCATGTGTTTTATATTTGATTCCCCATCCACCAAGGGGTGGGGCTCAACGCCCTACTGACATGGCCCAGTCAATGCCCCAATCATAACTCAATCATGCCCAGATTAACAGATCAATTTACGAGCATGATCCAATTATATTTTTGGAATTCATAATTATGTCAAATTGCCAAACGGCCACAATGGCCTATATCTGTTGTTGCAATGTCCTTAAATGTACTTTCACATCCTTCTTCTCATTAACCACTGCAGAAACGCTGTGGGGTATTTATTATTCCTATTTTATAGATGAAGAAACATAGGCGCAATAAAATGTAATGATTGCCCAGTTGCAAAAATGGTGAGTGGGAAAGCATGTATAAACCCATTTGTATGACTCCAAAACCTGTATGTGGTAGGCAGCATTCTAAGATGTCTCCCAAGGTGCCCCTTTCCTCCCCTACCCCCACATATACACCCCACATATACACCTGTATAAATCTCGGGACTATGAATTTGATGGATTGTGCTCCTGTAATTGGGTGATATTACTTGGCACAGTTGACTTAAATAAAAGAGATTCTCCAAGTGGACCCACACAAACCCTTTAAAAGCAGAGAAGCTTCTCTGGCTGGTAGCAGCAGAAGTCAGAGAGATTTGAAGTGCAAGGAGGATTTGACATACTGTGGCTGGCTTGAAAATGGAGGTGGTCATGTGGAAAGGACCCGAGAGCAGCCTCTGGGAGCCAAGAGTGACCCCTGGCCAGCAGCTAGCCAGAAAACGGGGACTTCAGTCCTGCAACCAAAAGGAACCAAATCCTGCCAACAAGAATGAGTTTGGAAGCAGATCTTTCCCCAGAGCTTCCAGGTGAGAACTGAGCCCAGGCAAGAAATTGATTTTAGTCTCTTGATAGGCTAAGTGGAGAGCTCAGCTACATGGTGCCAGGCTTCTGACCTGCAGAACTGTGAGCTAATAAATAGGAGTTGTTTTAAGCTGATATATTTGTGGTAATTTTATACAGCAATCAAAAATTAATATACTCTACTTTTCCTGCTAAGTCTTCAGACTTGGGACAAGTCTTTTAACGTTTCTGGTCTTAATTTTCATTTGAAAGAGAATTAGATATGCTCTCTAAGGGCCTTTCTGGCTCATCTTAGATGATCCTAAGATTGGTAAAAATGGTGCTGTTGTAAGATTGAAAGAAAATAAAAGAGCATGTGAAAGCACTTTAATCTTGAGAAAATGTACAAATGAAAGGGAATATTTTGCAATCAAGTAATGTTTCTAGTCTGGCCTCTTGGGATCTTATGGGACAGTCACCTGCAGAAGGCGTTAGAGAGTGCAAAGAGGGAGTGCACTTCTGTTCAACATCCTGAGAGCACACGGAGGAATTGGGAGGCTGCAAGAATGAGGCTGGCTCCTGCCTGCACTATCCAGGAGAGGCGATGTCTACATAAATAAACACTTAGTACACGTGATCATGGAAGCTCCAGAGGAAGGACATAAAGCTAGGCTGGGTTTTGAAGGTAAGTAGTTTACCAAGCCAGTGGGGTTGAAGCAGCACAAACAGGCAAGAGCCTGTGCAAGAGAGTAGAGCAACAGCATGGATTGTACTTCCTATTTTTAGAGTCCCTGGTAGGTATGCAGTAAATGGGAGCTATTAGTTAATATAGTTTTGCTGGAAAGTAAAGCTGAGTTGGGAGCCTGGAGGTGGTGATGTTGGAGAGAGGTCTGTTAACAAGAGTCCTGTATGCTGAACACATTGAGCAGCCAGAGTTTGATAACCCTTCTCCAATTTTAAATTTACACTATATTTACCCATCATTTAATCTTATGCATTTCCCCTCAGAAGAATAGTTTTGTTAACCTTTCCTTTCTGTAGCTAAAATTATAAAGTCAGTAAGCATGTATTGAATATATGCTTTTCAATGACTACACCATCTCCCCCCCCCCCCACAAGCCCAAAATTCTGTGAGGCTCTCCTAAGGATTAAGAATCACTTGTCCACTCCTTATCACCTTCTGCCAGAGACTGCTGGTCATAAGCCCTTGGCCAAGCCAGATTCCAGGAAGGGCACTTCAGTCTTGCGCAAGTTGGTTACATGGTCACCCAATTCTCCCACGAGTTTTCACCTGCTTTTTCAGGCCATGAGTCTAAAGGAAATCACCCATGTCCGGGGGCGCTTTTGTCAGTGGCCAGTTGATGCAGTTCCAGTAGTGACTGATTCACACTTTTTTTTTTTTTTTTCAAGTGTGACATAGTCTCCCCTGCCTTCACCTGCTCTCAAAGTCCTAACGGGCTGGTGCCTTGACACTCTGAAGAAAGATTCGGCCACCTCATTGGTTCTGCAGCTTCATCGGTTTCTCAGCACTTTCCCTCTCATGAGATTGCAGAAGAAGCTATTTGACAACGTTCGTCAAAGGCACAGCGCCGCGATCAAAGTAATAAGAGAGGGCGGGCAGAACGACGGACCGGGCACCCGCGGTTGGTAGTGGCCTCTGAGCCGCAGGCGGAAGCCGGCGTCATGGCAGCGGCCCCAGGTGCAGCGAGCCTCCCGGGCCGCTTCTGCCCCAGGCCTATGAAGCAGGAAACTGGGGCCAGTCTGTGAGGAGCGTCCCCAGTTTAGGATTCTAGACATGTTGACAGTGACCGACTGGAATCTTGCCACGGCCGAAACCGTGAAAACCTCCCTACTTTTGCTATGACCTTTCAACACGACGTACTGGATTCGGGGAACTGCTTTTGCCGGAGATAAGGGCCCCAGAGCCTCCATATTTGCTCGCTCTCTCAATTTGGCGATTGTGGGCTCAGAGCTTAATTGTCGTGTATGTCCTCTTAACTCATGGGGATGTTAAAAATGGAAATTGATCAGAGAATCCCTGCTGCAACTTTGATCCCTAAAGAAGCCACCACTTCTGAGACTGCTGAAAAAAACGAAAAACAATTTCGTATGGCCAAGATTTTGTTGAAAAATGAGTTTGGACTTTAATTTAAAATTTTGTGGATTTGGACTTTTGACTCACAAGGTCAAAATATTTTGAGTCCAGATATTAAGGCATTTGACATTTAATATATTGTGGCTTTAACCTGGAAGGGGATTTAACCATTGAACTTAAAATTCTCCCTTGAATTTGATAAGGGGAGAGTGTTTTTTATTCACATTGGTTTACTGCCATGCTGTGGGTCTTTTTAGTATTGGAGTGTGTTCACTTAATGTCACTGCAGAATTTTTGTAATGCTATGCAGAGTGTTTTTGGTTATAATTTGGGATGACCAGTTGAATGGGAAGTGGATTTTCACTCTGGGTACCAAGTGGCCTTGGAACTAACTTAACACATTGTTCTGATTCATTTTACCAAAATCTAAAGTGACTTCCATTGGTCCAAGAATGCTTTCCAAAGAGTAGTGGTTGGTAGTGGAGATGCAGCCTCATGAAGGAAGGAAACGGGGTTTTTCAGAGAGGCCATTGATCCTTTCTTCCAATGAGGAGTCACACTCCTGCATGACCACAGTCACATAGTCATAATGAAAAAGCCAAATGGGTTTGGAGGGGAAAAAGAGAGGGCGTTTTCTGGGAAACATTTAATCCTCTCTCCTGATGTTTCCTCCCTGTAAAACAGGGGTTCTTAGCCTTTTTTATTCCTCAGACCCCTTTGCCAGTCAGGTGAAAACCAGGGACCCCTTACTAAGTCTACACTATACTGTGTATTATTTAATTAATATATCACACCTGCACCAACATGTCCCAAGAATAAAGTTTTGTTTTTATTTTTATTTAAATTCAAGATCATCGATCCCTTGTTAAGAACTTACCCTGTGGTAAAAGAAGCTCGGTTAGAGTCTGTCATTCACTCCAACCCATGAACAGTGGAGTGACATATCTGGAAAATTTCGGAGGAAAAAATAGTCTACTCAAATCTATCACTTCTTCCTCTTGGAACTGAAGTAAGAATTTTACTGAGAGCACAAGTTTTTCAGTTTTTCCGGAGATAGTTTTTGCTGCCTTTGACCATAAGAAGCCTAATTCATGGGCTCAGTTCTAGGAGTCTATTTAATTCTCCCACCTAAGCTATGACCTTTTTTTTTTTTTTTTTTTAAAGATTTTATTTATTTATTCATTTATCCCCCCCTTGCTGCTTGTGCTCACTGGGTCAGCCAACCGCTCTGTGTGGGCAGGCCTGCCCTCACCGGGAGGTCACAGGAACCAAACCCGGGGCCTCCCATATGGTAAACGGGAGCCCTACTGATTGAGCCACAGCCGCTTCCCAAGCTATGACCTTTAACTTAGCATTTAAAGTAAAAGAAGTAACATTTTGGCCTCCATATATGCCACTCTTTGTCCTACTTCTTAATACAGTTCAGAAACTAATAAATTTGCTATTTTTTTTGGGGGGGGGCGGTGTGTCCTCCCTCAGAAACTGCAACAATTTTTTATACAAGCAACAATTTATATACAAGCAACAATTTTTTTTGATAATAGCACATGGATGAAGGATGAAGAGGCTCTGTCATTTAAAACACACACACACACACGTTTATGGACTAACGATATCTGTGGAAATTTATTTTATTAACCTTTTCACAAGTGAAAGTGTCAACATCATTCGGAGAACAGCTGTGTACATTTATGTTAAAATAAATTATTCACTTGCTAATATTGTGGAAATGTTTTGAGGCATACGAAAGTAAAAGGAAGCCAAAATAATCTCCATCCCTTGCACTATGCACTGTAGCATTGAGAAAATAGTTATTAATTTTGGGAAATACTTAACAAACAAGCTTTCTTTTTAGTCCCAGAGGTACTATAGTAAATAACAGACTAACATCCGATTTTAAAAAAATCACTTGTTCAAAATATAAACTTAATGTGAATTATAAAATAATAGTGCTAAAATAAGAATTACTGGATTGTAAACTTCTTGAGAGCAGAAACCTTGCCTTTTACAACTCAGTATCGCTTAAAGCACTTAGCACAGCTTTTGCACATGCCAGATGCTCAATGTTCAATTAAATTTAGAGTGCAAATGAAAAAGGAGCAGACATCATATTAAAGCCTTCCTGACAGACTGTGCTCAAGCTTTTTGCACACACCAAACCAGATTTGCTTTAAAACACAGCAAATCTGCCAATTAATTACAACACACTTCTTCAGGAGACTGCCACATTTCAGGCCTCCTGTTCCTAGTGAAAGAAGTCATTCAGCTGCCAGAGGGCGGCTGTGAGGAGGAAACTCCCTTTTCCAAACTAGACCCGAACTGAGGAGACACAATTATTATTACTCCTTGATGCTGCTCCATGAGTTGATGGCTAAATTGCATAACAAGTGTGGATGAGATCATGACATGAATTATTAAAGCAATTCCTAATCATTTTTGGTCTCCTCCCATTGTTTTACAGCGTTAAAGATCAGATAAGATGGAAAATTAGTTTATGGGTAGGGTTGATCTTTTGTTTAGTTTTAGTGAGGACTGCCTACTCCCACCCCCAAATCGTTTGATTCTGGAAGAAACCTTTGAGATGATCTATTTTTCTACTATGTGGTCTACCATTAAGGTATTGATTGAACAAATGTTTACTGAGTGCCTGCTATGACTCAAACGTTGGGCTGGTCTCCAGGGTTTGAGTTGCAAATGAGATCAACATGGTTCCCGGCCCTTATGAATCTTAAAATCTAGACGTTAGAAATTTCATGAGTGTTAGGTATTGTGATGGCAAGCAAAGATGTTCTGGGAGGGTATGCTCGGGGAACTAACTTCGTTAGGGAGGTGGGAGTCACTTAGGAAATATAGGTGAAAACTGTAGGTAAACGTGTTAGAGGAGAGACAGAGGGGAGAATGGAAAGGGTAACAGGGCAAAGGATTAGCCACATTCATGGAAGATTGCTTTTATTAAATAGAAAAATCAAGTCTGAATTTCTCACAGAAAAATGACGATGTTCTAAGTGGTGAAGGCGAGTCTGAAATTTCAGAGTTGGACCAACCATATTTCATTTTCTGAGAATTGTGCCACCTTGTGGCAGCTGGCTATCAATGTATGGTAATAGGTATTAGAATCCTAGTTTCGTTTTTTTCTTTGTTATCATTTTTTATCCTTTTGTTAAATTTGTTTTTCATATTAAAGAAGGTGTAGATTTACAGAAAAGTCATGCAAAAAATAGAGTTCCCATATACCTCCCTCACAATGCAGTTTTTCCTATTAATACTTTGCTTTTATGTAGTACCTTTGTTAAAATGATGAAACAATATTATTATAATTATACTATTATGGACAACAATTATAAAAATGTCTTCTAATCCTTGAACACAGAATATGCTTCCATTTATTTAGATCTTAAATTTTTTTTTTAAACAATGTTTTGTGTTTTCCATGTACAAGTCCTTTATGTCCTTAAATTTATTCCTAGATCTTTTATTCTCTTCATTGCTGTAGTAAATGAATTTTTTTCTTGATTTCCTCTTCATTACTAGTGTGTAGAAGCACTGCTGATTTTTTTGTATTGATCTAGTGCCCTGGCACTTTGCTGAATTCATTTGTTATTTCCAGTAGCTTTGTTGTGGATTTTTCAGGATTTTCAGTTTATGGGATCTTGTCATCTGCAAATAGGGAAAGTTTTACGTCTTCCTTTCCAATTTGCATGCCTTTTATGTCTTTTTCTTGCCTAATTGCTCTTAAGCTTCATGTACAGTGTTGAATAATAGTGGTGACAGTGGGCATCCTTGTCTTGTTCCTGATCCTAGAAGGAAAGCTTTAGACTTTCACCATTATAATGTTAGCTGTGGGTGTTTCATATATGTCCTTTATCATGTTGATGAAATTTCCTTCTATTCCTAGTTTTCTAAGTGTTTTTATCAAGACTGGGTGCTGGATTTTGTCAAATATCTTTTCTGCATCAATTGAGATGATCACATGGTTTTTCCCTGTGTTCTATTTATATGATATATTACAATAATTGATTTTCTTATGTTGAACCACCCTTGTATACGAGGGCTATATCCCACTTGATCAATTGTATAATTCTTTTAATGTGATATTGGATAATTTTTCTAGTATGTTTTTGAAAAATTTTGCATCTATATTCATAAGGGATATTGGTCTGTAAGTTTTTCTTCTTGTGATATCTTTATCTGACTTTGTTTTGAGAGTAATGTTGGCCTCATAGAATGAGTTAGATATTCCCTCCTCTTCAATTTTTTTGAAAGAATTTGAGCAACTTTGGTGTTCATTCTTTTTGGAATGTTTGGTAAAGTTTATTAGTGAAGCCATCTGGCTTATGGGCTTTTCTTTCTTGGGAGGTTTTTGATTACTGACTCAATCTTTTTACTTGTTATTGGTCTGTTGAGATTTCCTATTTCTTTTTGAGTCAGTGTAGGTTACTTTGTGTGCTTCTATGAATTTGTCCATTTCATCTAGGGTTATCTAATTTGTTGGCATACATTTGTTCATAGTTTCACCTTATAATCCTTTTTATTTCTTTGAGATTGGTAGTAATGTTCTCCCTTTCATTTCTGATTTTGGTTATTTTAATCCTCTCTGTCAGTCTAGCTAAAGGATTGTCAATTTTATTGATCTTTTCAAAGAATCATCTTTTGGTTTTGTTGATTCTCTCTCTCTCTTTCTTGCTCTCTATTTCATTTATCTCTGTTCTAATCTTTGTTATTTCCTTCCTTCTGCTTGCTTTGGCTTAGTTTGCTCTTCTTTTTATAGTTCTTCCAGTTTTGAGGTTAGTTCTCTGATTTGAAGTCTCCTTTCTTTTTAAATATAAGCATTTAGAGCTATAGATTTCCCTCTGAGAACTGCTTTTGCTGCATCCCATAAGTTTTGGTATGTTGTATTTTCATTCTCATTAGCCTCAAGATATTTCCTAATTTTCCCATTAATGCACTGGCTATTTAAGAGTAAATCGTTTAATTTCTACATATTATGAATTTTCCATTTCTCCTTAGGTTATTTATTTCTAGCTTCATTTCATTGTGGTTGGAGAAGACACATTGTATAATTCCAGTATTTTTCAATTTATTGAGACTTGTTTTGTGACCCAACATATGGTCTATCCTGGAAATTGGCCCATGTGCACTGGAGAAGAATGTGTATTCTGCTGCTGATGGGTGAAGTGTTCTATATATATCTTTTAGATCTAGTTGGTTTATAGTATTGTCCAGGTTTTTCTATTTCCTTATTGATTTTCTGTCTAGATGTTCTATTCATTACTAAAAGTGGTGTATTAAGTTCACCTATTATTAATGTAGAACCATCTATGTCTCCTTTCACATCTGTCAGGATTTGCTATGTACATTTTGGGGCTCTGCCATCTGATGGATATATATATAACTGTTCTGTCTTTTCTTTTCTTTTTTTTTTTTTTTTTAAAGATTTTATTTATTTATTCATTTATCCCCCCCTTGCTGCTTGTGCTTGCTGGGTCAGCTAACCACGCCGTGCGGGCGGGCTTGCCTTCACCAGGAGGCCCCGGGAACCGAACCCGGGGCCTCCCATATGGTAAACGGGAGCCCCACTGATTGAGCCACAGCTGCTTCCCTGTCTTTTCTTGAATTGACCTCATTATCAGTATACAGTGCCCTTCTTTGTTCCTCATAACAGTTTTTGACTTAAAGTCTGTTTTATCTGATATTAGTATAGCTATCTCAGCTCTTTTTTGGTTACCATTTTCATGTGTACTTTTTCCCATTCTTTCACTTTCAACCTACCTGTGTTTTTGAATTTGAGTCTCTTGTAAACAGCATATATTTGGGTCATGCTTTTTCATCCAATCTGCCAATCTTTGCCTTTTGACTGGAGAATTTAGTTTATTTACTTTAACTACTGATAATGCAGGACTTTCTTCTGCCATTCTTCATTTGGTCTTTGTAAGTCTTATGATTTTTTTTTTTTTTTTGGCCTTCAATTCTGTCATTAATGCCTACTTTCATTCATATTTGTTTGATTTTGTTTTTGTAGTGTACCATTTTGAGTTCATTCTCATTTCCTTCTGTAGGTATTTTTCAGATATTTTCTCTGTGATTACTGTGGAACTTAAATTTAACATCCTAAATCTATAAGAATAGTGTTTGACTTGATACCAACTTAACTTCAGTAGCATACACAAACACTATTCCTATACCCTTCTATCCCCCACCTTTTGTTGTACTTGTTATAATTATATCTTTATGTATTGTATATCTCAAAACAGATTTATCATTAATTTGTATACATTCTGTTTTAGAACCTGTAAGAGTAAAGAGTGGAGTTAAAAACCAAAAGCTTCAATATAATAGTACTGGCATTTATAATTACCCATTTACTTTCATTTATCAGAGGTCTTTATTTCTTTATGTCACTTTGTTCTACTGTTTGGTGTCCTTTTATTTTAGTCTGAAGACCTCCTTTTAGCATTGCTTATAGGCCAGCTCTGCTGGTGATTTACTACCTCAGCTTTTATTTATCTGGGGATGTTTAATCTTTTCCTCATTTTTGAAAGACAGTCTCACCGGATATGAAATTATTGGCTGGCTATTGTTTTCTTTCAACACTTTAAATATTTCATTCCACTATTTCTTGCCTCCATGGTTTCTGATGAGATATTGACAATTTAACTGGGATTCCCTTGTATATAACATTTGCTTTTCTCTTGCAGCTTTCAGAACTCTTTTCTTGTCCTTGGCATTCAACAATTTGACTGTTATGGCTCTCTTTGAGTTTATCCTGTTTGAGATTTGTTGTGCTTCTTGAATGTGTGTATTTGTGTCTTTAGTTAAATATGGGAAGTTTTCTGCATTATTTCTTTGAATATTCTCTCTGTTCTTGTGTCTCTTTCTTGTCCTTTTGGGACTCCCATAATGTGTATATTGGTATGCTTGATGGTGTCCCACAAGTCTCTCAGAAGGCTCTGTTTACCTTTACATTCCCTTTTCTTTCTGCTCTTCAGCTTGAATTGTGTCTTTAAGTTCACTGATTCTGTCTTCTTCCAGCTCCAATCTGCTGTTGAAACCCTCTAGGGAATTTTTCATTTCAGTTATTGTGATCTTCAACTCCAGTAATTATTTTTGGATCCTTTAAAAAATGTTTATCTCTTTGAGATTCTCATATTGTTTATTAATAATTTTCTTGATATCCTTTAGTTCTTTCTCTCTCTCTCTCTTTTTTTTTTTATTGCCTTGAGTCTACTGAGGATCATTTTTAAAAAGTCATTGTCTAATATGTCCAAAGTCTGGTTTTCTTCATTGAGGTTTCTGAATTTTAATCTTATTCTTTTGAATGAGCCTTCATTTCCTATTTCTTGGTTGTCTTGTAATCTTAGGTTGCACACTATACATTTTAGTATTTTAAGTGTTAAAATATTAAATGTTTAAATGCTCTGGAATCTAGTCTCTGAGCTGTCTATTCCTTAAGTTTGTTTTAACTAGTGATATGACAGATTTCCTTGAGTGCCAGGAGCTTACAAAAACAAGCAAAGTAATGCAAGAAATACCTTTCACAGACTTTGCAAATTTGTTCTGCCTTGGCTGTACTCTCCTTTAGATTTTAGCTCTCTTATCAAGCAGATAAGCCTGAGGCAAAAGTGAAGTACAGGCTAGTCTCAGTCTCTTCTGAAGCTGTGTCATGTCCTGGGCTTGTGCTTGTTCATGGCCTGGAATTCCCAGGTACAGGAACCCAAATGTTGGAAATCCTTTGCCCCAGGCTTCTTTGACTTGATTGCTTCTTATACTGCTTCAGCTGTCCACAAGCCACTTCTGCCTACAGGGTAAGATCTGGGAGGACAAAGCAGGCATGAGTTTCAGGCTCCTACCTGAGCCAGAGACAAGTTTCCTGGTTCTATTTTTCAGGTTGCACCTGATAGATTGGCATTGAAATACAGGCACCGTAGTGTGTGCATAGGGGTTACTCTACTCCACACTGCACCAGGGACAGGGTGGGGGAGGGGCCAGCAAGAGCTGCATGAGCTTTCCCTACCATTTTAAAAAATATCTTTTATTTTTCCCCTACCATTTTTTAAAACTGCATTTTCTTGATTCAACACTTGCCCAGTTACTGCAACCCTTCAACTGTTTAATGGAGTTCTGAGGAAACTCCAAACAAGCTGTCAAACAAATATACAATTATTTTACATTTTGTTTGCATTCCATTAACTGGACAATCCTGGTTACATTATTAAGTTGATATAATTCTATCTAAAAACAACAAGCTTGGTTTTGTGTTTTATTTAGCCTTGTAAAATCCCAGTTCTTCCTTAAGAAAATCAGCATACCTCTCTGTGGGACTATATCCTTATCTGAAAATAGTAAAGTAGGTATAATAACACCTACTTCATCAAGTAAGTACCTGTCAGAAACATGAGGCTGGTATATGGACTTTTAGTAAATGTTTCTTAGTTTGTAGCCTTATCACGGCCAAACATTTGATTTTATTATACTTACCACCATTTTCATCATTAAGGGCTCCCTGGGAATTCAAAGATCCCAATTTTGGAGACTAATTCCAATCTAGTTAAACCTTTTTATTTTACAGATGAGGAAACTAAGACCCAAGAAAAAGGAATTGACCTCATTTCTGCACTTGATCTTAAGTTATATGTCAGTTTATTTGCAGCCATTATAAAGTAGCAGTTATTGAAAATAAGGCCTGTTGCTTCCTGGAGGACAGAGTACAAGGGAGAGAAGGGCATACATTGGGGCTTGCTGGAACTGCTATGACAAATACCTCACAATGAGTTGGCTTAAACGACAGACATTTATTGTCTCACAGTTTTGAAGTGTAGAAGTCCAAAATGAAGATGTTTGCAAGGCCATGCTTTCTCCCAGGTTGGTGAGTGTCAGTCCTCCATCACATGGCAATATCTGTCCTCAGTCTCCTCCTTGTGTGACTTTCTCTGGCTTCTGGCCTCTATGTTTTCTGGCTTCCCCTTTTTTCTCCTGATTGACATCATCTAAATTTCCTCTCTTTATAAGGCCTTCAGTAATACAAATTACTGTATTCAACCTGGGCACCCCTTAACTAATAATAACAACTTCAAAAGGTCCTATTGTGAAAGAGGTTCACAGGATCGCAGATGCAAATGAAGAGCATGTCTTTTTTGAGGGCACATAATTCAGTCTACCACAGGTCTGAAGAGGCAAGCTAAGGCCTAAATTACACAGGGCCTTCTTGGCCATTTTAACTATTCTGGTCCCTACCTTAGGGCATGGAAAACCAATAAAAATTTTTAATTATCAGTTGAAATTCAGAAACATCTTGACAACTACACTTTTAATTTTTCTTCCATATGTTTGGAATAGTTGAATCACAGGTTTAAAGATATAAAGTATTATTGTGGAAGCTGATAGCAAGACCACAGTCTATCTCCAATGAGGACAAACACCAGAAACTCTGGGCTTAAATAGACAAAAGAGATTTAGGTTGGATGTAGAAGGAAATTCTTGACAAAGTATTGTGCAACACTGGGCAGATACATTGCTAAGGATTCTCCATCCCAGAAAAGCATATCTGGGCAACAGTATTCTTGGAATAGATCATTATGAATCCAAGGGTTTTCAAACTGCGATCCATACAGCCCTCGGATGAAGATTTTAACTGTCTAAAGAACCTTTTACAATATGTTTTTTAATACTGGGGTTCCTCGTTTATTTATTTTTTATTATTTTTTTAATCTCATTTGATTTTCTTTACATCCTGAGGAATGGGGGTGAGTAGTTTGAAAACCACTGGATCTTGAGTATCTTTCATACCAGCTGTAAGCCAGTGCTCCCAATAACTTAGTAGTATCTTTTTTTTTTTTTTTTACTTTATTTTGTACATTTAATAATTGAAAATATAAACAATTAAAAACTAAAAAGTAAACACAGATGAATAAATATATACATTTCTCAATTAAATGTACTGGATACATTAAAAAATTTTTAATCACACAATATGTTACACAATATATTTGGTCCATAGTAATCCATTCATACAGTATTTGTCCTTTTGTGTCTGGCTTGCTTCGCTCAACATAATGTCTTCCAGGTTCATCCATGTTGTCATATGCTTTATGACTTCATTTCTTCTTTCAGCTGCATAATATTTCATTGTGTAAATAGACCACAATTTGTTTATCCATTCTTCTGTTGATGGACACCTGGATTGTTTCCAGCTTTTGGCAATGGTGAATAATGTTGCTATGAACATCAGTGTGCAGATGTCTGTTCGTGTCACTGCTCTGAGTTCTTCTGGATATATACCCAGTAGTGGTATTGCAGGGTCACGTGGAAAGTCTATATTCAACTTCTTTAGGAACTGCCACACAGTCGTCCACAGTGGCTGTACCATCCTGCATTCCCACCAACAGTGAAGAAGTGTTCCTATCTCTCCACATCCTCTCCAACACTTGTAGTTCTCTGTCTTTTTAATAGTGGCCATTCTGATAGGTGTGAAATGATATCTCATTGTAGTTTTGATTTGCATTTCCCTAATCATGAGTGATGTTGAGTGTTTTGAGTTGAGTGTTTTTTGCCATTTGTATTTCTTCTTTGGAGAAATGTCTATTCAAGTCTTTCGTCCATTTTTTAATTGGGTCGTTTGTCTTTTTATTGTTGAGTTGTAACATCTCTTTATATATCCTGGATATTAAACCCTTATCAGATATGTGATTTCCAAATATTTTTTCCCATTGAGTTGGCTGCCTTTTCACCCTTCTGACAAAGTCCTGTGAGGTGCAAAAGTGTTTAATTTTGAGGAGGTCCCATTTCTCTATTTTTTCTTTTGTTGCACGTGCTTTGGGTGTAAGGTCCAAGAAACCACCACCTACTACAAGGTCTTGAAGATGTTTCCCTACATTTTCTTCTAGTAGTTTTATGGTCCTGGCTTTTATATTTAGATCTTTGATCCATTTTGAGTTGATTCTTGTATAGGGGGTGAGATAGGGGTCCTCTTTCATTCTTTTGGTTATAGATTCCAGTTCTTAGTTGTATCTTAGAATTATGTTTATCCCAGATCTCTCTCCTATGTGCTAGAACTCTATGTTTAATGAGGTAAGGCACCTTTACTTGCTTATCCCACAGGTACTTCAACTTAACATTCTGAAATCAAATTCACTCTTTTTCCAATTCTTCTAGTGACTGAGTGAATGGAACCACCATTGATCCATCATCCCAAATCAGAATCCGGGGAGTCACCCTCATTTATTTCCTTTACCTCCTTGCCCATAGGCCACCTGTATTGTAGTTCCATTCCCTCAAAACTACTTGAATTAACATGCTCGTCTCCACTCCCAGTGTGACTGCCTTAATTTAGATCCTGGACACTTCTGACCTGGCTTAATACACCTGTCTCCTGAGTCTTGACCTCTTCTCATCCGTCTTCACTTGCTGCCCTCAAGTGAGCTTTCTAAACTAAAAATCTGATCATGTCACTCCCTCTTTGCATGCAATTATTGTGTCCCTCCCCCCTCCTTCAAAAGTCCACACTCCTTAGAGTGACACACACATTGCTTCGTGATCTTGTACTGCCTATATCCCTGGCATCTTCTCTCTTCCCACCCAATTCCCTGCAATCTTTCAGTCTAGCTGTGCACATTGTAGGCAATTTTCCAGATAGGCCCTGTTCCCTCAGACCTTTGCCATGCTGCTCTGTTGGCCTAGAAAAACCTCTCTTTCCTTTTCATCATCCTTCATGAGTCAACTCAGTTTTCATTTCTTCCAGGAAGGCTTCTCAGACTCTTTCTCCCCAAGCCTGAGTCAGGTGCCCATCCTGTGAAAAGGAATGTATAATTAGTATGTTGCCATTTACAAAAAGTGCTTATACATGCATAAGCGCTGAATTCTTCTCAAACAGAGTAGACCATGTAGATTTATATCCTTTTTATAGATGAGGCTAAGGGAATTGAAGTGACTTGATCAAGGCCATGTAGCTAGTTGGCAGCAGAACTGGGACTATCGCCTAGGTCTTCTGACTCCTAGTGCAGGGCTCTTTCCCTTGTATCCTGCTGAAACAGGATCAGAGGGAGCAGAGGGTGTGCTCCCCAAACTGAGAGACCATCATAACCTGGTAAGGATAAGGAGATTCCTTCTCTAGCTGGGAGGGAGGGGATAGGCAGGGGGGAGATGTGGGCAATCTACTTCTTTTCCCAAAACTCATGAGTCCCATGAAGAAAGTGGGGACTGTAAGCAGAATCTACTTCTCACCCAAAGCCTACCTCCTCCGTTTCACTCTGGTCTGGCCTACCAGGAAACCTTCTCACGTAGCCAGCATTTCGGGCTAGGGAAAACATTTTTTAAACTCTGAAAAATGTCATTTCTCCTGACATTTCTGGAAGTGCTTCCAGAAATGAAAGTCAATTAACCAGTGACTTTGTTGATTAATTCATTACACAGTTAATGTTGGGAGGATGCTTTGAAATCGCCAGATGAAAGAGACTGCAAAGGGCAGTGAAAGCAGAGTTTTTTTCCTGAAGTTCCAGGTCCTGTGGAGGGGAATTTGGGTAGAAGTGTTTCTTCCAAACAGAAAATACAGGGAGAACTTTTCTCTGAAAATGGATATTAGAGTTCTGATTGAATTGGTACCGTGAAAACCTCTGGGGAAATGAACATGGGGAAGAAGAACTCACATCTTCCCCCAAGATTTCTATGACCACCTCCATTTTGGTACAGCAAGAATAAATAGTTCAGTATAGAACTTGAATGTAAGAGCTAGAGGGATTTCTGCCTGCTTTTACTTCCCTGCCACATTTACAAGAGAAGAAATGAGATTGTAATAATGCCTTCTTTGCTAGTGGGTGTCCTTTTGTTGAATGTTGTTGAATGTCTTTTTTAATTTATCGTATTTGGTTCAATAATTATATAGTTCATAGCTACTTCAGGCGCCATTCTAAGCACTTTACAAATATAAACTATCCCATTTAGTTTGTAACCTCCACATGGGCAGGTCATACCTCACCCTTATGCTTCTTGTATACACAGTGGACTCAAGGTAACCTTTATTTGCTTCTGCTGTCAAACTTAATTTAGAAAACTCAAGAGGAGAAGGAAAGTCTATTATATTTACCTATACTTTCACTCTTGACATTTTTCTCTCATCCTGCCTGATGTTCCAGAA
The DNA here is from genome assembly GCA_026826555.1 of Tolypeutes matacus. Classification (NCBI taxonomy): domain Eukaryota; kingdom Metazoa; phylum Chordata; class Mammalia; order Cingulata; family Chlamyphoridae; genus Tolypeutes; species Tolypeutes matacus. The sequence goes on along the minus strand of JAKSZT010053763.1, from coordinate 1,600,654 downwards.
TTCTTTATCATTTCTTTCCTGTTTAAAAAGAATGTCGCTATCTCTCTCTTCGTCCGCCATCGTTGGTACGTGTGACTTCCAGCTTCGCCATGTCTTCTCATAAGACTTTTAGAATCAAGTGATTCCTGACCAAGAAACAAAAACAGAATCACCCCATTCCTCAATGGATTCGAATGAAAACTGGCAATAAAATCAGGTACAACTCCAAGAGAAGACATTGGAGAAGAACAAAGCTGGGTCTGTAAGGAATCGCACATGTGATAACTAACATGTTTATGCTGTATCAAGTCCACTTATATTTTGCGATATGAAGTTGAAAAAGACGCCATTTCTGAACAGTTGGACTTAGTTTATTGGAGGAAAACGCTGGTTTTTTTTGTTTTTTATGCTTTGGCATAAATAAGTTGGTTCAGTAATAAATATGTGAGACCTTTTGTTTGGAAAAAAAAAAAAAAGAATGTCTTTTAGCCATTATTTTAGTGTAGGTCTGCTGGTGACAAATTCTCTTAGTTTTCCTTCATCTGAGAATGTTTTAAATTCCCTTTCATTCCTGAAGGATTTTTTCACTGGATATAGTATCTTGGGTTGCTAGTTCTTTACTCTCAGAACTTGAAAAATGTTGAGCTACTTCTTTCAAGACTCCATGTTTTCTGAGCAGAAATTCACTTCTACTTGAATTGTTTTCCCCTTGTAGTTAAGATGTTTCTCTCTCATTACTTTCAAAAATTTTTCTTGGTCATTATTTTTCAGAACTTAACTATGATGTGTCTTGGCTGGAATTTCATTGGGTTTACCCTGTCATGGGTTAGCTCAACTTCTTGAATCTTTAGGTTTATGTCTTTTGCTAAATTTGGGATGTTTTCAGCCTTATTTCTTTGAAAACATTTCCAGGTCACCTTCTTTCTCCTCTCCTTGAGGGATTCTAATAACATAAATGTTAGATCTTTTATTTTTATTGTCCCACATACCCTGAGCTTCTGTTCATTTTTTTTTTCAGTCTATTTTCTCTCTGTTGTTCAGATTGGATCATTTCAATTGTTCTATCTTCAACTCCACTGATTCTTTATTCTGTCCCCTCTGTTTTCCATTAAGCCCATCCTTTGAGTTTTCTATTTGTATTTTTCAGCTCTAAAATTTTCATTTGGTTCTTCTTTATATCTTCCGGTTTTTTGCTGAGACTTTCTGCTTTTTTTATTTCTTTCAAGTATGTTCATAACTGCTCACAAAACACTTAAAATCCTTTATAATCTTTGATAATTCCAATATCTCTGTCCTCTCAGTATTGGCATCTGTTGATTCTTTTCTCATTCCAGTTGAGATTTTTCTGGTTCTTGGATTGATGAGTGATTTTCTATTATATTCTGGACTTTTTGAGTATTATGTTATGAGACTCCGGTTCTGATTAGTCTTTTGCTTCAGCAAGCCTCCTCCGAGGCTGCACTGGTGAGGGAAGGAGGGGTACTACCTAGTTACTTGCAAGTGGGAGTGGAAGTCCACGTTTCCCACTTCAGAGGGAGGGGCGCCTCATGACTGCAGGACAGGTGTGAGTTCACGTGCCCCACTTGGCCTCCACTGATACCATGGGGGTTGAGGAGCAGGGGAGTTATCCTTCTTAGCATCAGGTGGGGATGAAAGTCACAGCTCCCTACTTGGCCTTCTCAGATACCACACCAGTGGGTGTGAGGGGAAGGCCTACAAGCCAGATGAGAGTGAAAGTCTAGGCTCCACAGATAGCTTTTTAGTGATGGGGGTGGAGTTGCAGTTTTTGTCATGGTAATTTGGCTAAAGTTTTTTATTTGTATTTTACAGTTCTAAAACTTCCATTTGGTTCTTCTAGTCTAAAAGTGATAGTCTAAGAATTTTGTCTTTTTTGGCTGCCCCTTTCCTGTTTCTTTGGCTAAAGAGAGCAGGCTTTTGTTGGGGCTTTTTTGTCGGTGCCCAGTGGCATTCTGGGTTGTCGGCTTCTTCAGCTCCAACTCTGGAATATATGAGTTAAGAAGAAAATCCAGGGAACTTACTGCCATACCATTCCTTGGGTCTCAAAGTCCCTAGCCAGTCTGCCATCTTCTCTCCACCTTTCAGAATCTTGCTTTATGTGTAATGTCCAGATTTTTTAGCAGTACAAAATGTGAGGCATAGGGAAAAGTACATCCATTCCATCTTGTCAGGAACTGGAAATCCCTTTCATTGGCTGTGGAAGAAGATCATAGAAGATATATTACTGTCATCCTAATGGAGTTGATAGTTGCAGTAGCAGTTCTGTGGTGATTAGAAGGTGGTTCTCATCTGATCTCATTTAGTTCTCACAGCAACCCTGTGAGATGGGGATAATTATACTCATTTAACAGAAAAGTTTAAGATTAAAGAAGGCAGATGAAACCCAAGTGTCCCTTGTTCTACATAATAAAGTCAAAAGATAAACTACCTTACTCCCATAGTTTCCACTCTCATAGAGAAAAAGAAGCTGTCATGTGTGATTTTCCCCCACCTTACCTGCATCCTTAACTCATAGAGAAAGGGGCGCCAGTCTTTCTCCCCCAAAGCTAGCCTCTACTTTCTCTAAATCCCATGGCCTCCTCCTCCAGGAGCTGGCTTTCTAATGTCTTACCTCTCAACTATGTCTTCCATCTCTTCCTTGGCTTCTTCCCCTTTGACTATAAAAATTCTCAGGGCTCCAGCAACCTAAAAACATTGTCCTTGGACTCTTTCTTCCTATGGGCTTCAATGCCTCTGCCTTCTTATCTCTTACTCACTTCTCAACACACTGCTCTCTCAGCCCAAAGGTGGAACCAAGTTGCCCTCTGTGAGGACCCAACTTCAGTCCTCATGCTAATTGACTGCTCTCCATCCAGTCTGGACAGACTGTATCAGAATTATGTACGGAGTTTTAAAACATACCAGTATAATGACCTCACCTCTCTGCTTTCAGTCTCCCAAGGTGATTTTGAAGCGTGGAGGCTTGGGCAACCTTGCTGCGGACTACCCCTGCTCAGGGCTCCTTCCTTGGCTCTGAGGACATCACAGCTCCTCCTTCATCTCTGCCCATATTAGGCTGGATAGGAGGACAGACTGCTGCACCAGAGCTAATCCAACTGATATAATCCAAGCAATAATAAAAAGAGGAAACACTTACATAATACTTAGCTTACTAGGCATTTTACTATTTTACATGTAACTGTCTGTCTGTATATCTATCTATCTATATTTATTTGTTTATTTTAGCCTCCTCAAGACCCACCCTACCCCCTCACTGCTTCCAATCAGACCCCAGCGTGGATAAGTGGTAGGTCTGCCACAGAGGGACATGGGTTATACATGAAAAGAACTGAAAAATTCTGCTGATTTATGTCAGTAGGAACCAGGAGAATCTATGTGGGAAAAGATTCTGAAGATGTTAGTCCAAGAAGAATGGAATATAATGTTGACTCAAGAAAAATTCATTGATATGGGATGCCTTTATATGAAATTCTGGATTAAATGCTTACCACCAGCAGATGGAGTGGCTCTAACAATTTGTTTACCTAGTGGACTGAAATCTGGATTCAATGATCAGCTCTCTTCAATAAAATTAAGATGCCATAATTTTCCTGGTGAAATGTAGAAGGAACCACATAGCCTCAGGAGGTAAGGATTGTAGAGGGAATTTATCTTGTGAACTCCACCAGCTGATAACCACTGGGCTAGACTGTAGCTTTCTTTCTCCCATTTCACACATTAGAAATTTCTTCCACATTTAATTTGTAATAAACATATTGAACTTTCTCACCCATTGATGTCTCTCCCTCTTGATCTCTTCATTGCCTCTAAGGAGCTATGCGCTATCAGAGCCCAGAGCAGGAAGCTTCTCTTCCCAAATTCTGATCTCTTGCCAGCACCTCCCATTGTCAGGACTTGACAAGAAGCCAGCTAGCAAGTGAATCTAGGAAACCTACTTTCACACTCCCAGCTTCAGTAGTGAAAAGCAAAGAACAAAAAAGCAGCTATGGAGCTAAACTACAACATATAAATAATCCATGCGTCAACTCCTTTGGCAACTCAGCATCCATACACAGTTCACTACTTAAATTTAAAGTTGAACACAACAAAATTAACAAAAACTTCAGGCTTATTCCAACATGATGCAACATGCTTTTTGTTTGTTTTTGGGGTGGGGAGTCTGGGAAATGCTCTCATTCTCTTCCCCCAAACAGCAAACATCATCCCATTAGCCATCATAACAATGTCTGGATGATAATTCTTTTACTGATTCATTTGAAATCCCAGCTGGAAATTCTATGGCCTCAAAAGTAATGGAAATTAATCATTATTTAATAATCAGAACTGCTTATTAAATAATAGGCAACAGAAGGATGAAAAACTTGGTTGATACACACATATATACACATTCACCAGAAAGGGAACAAAATGTGCAGAGCTTTTTCAGTTTTTATTTATACAATTGATATTGAAATATAATTAATATTTGTAAGTCCTTCATCCACTACCCCTTTCCATGTTCTCTTTAATATCAGCCAGCCCCATAGCTGGTTGGGATTCTAAGCCCAGTGCTGACACAAACCTTCAATATTGAAGGGTTTGGAGTCTCAATGTTCCTGCATTTCTTGAGATGCCATAGTTTTCCATTAACTTTTTTTTCTTTATATATTTTTCCTTATTTTTAAAGGAGCTTTAGATTACATAAATGTTACATTGAAAATATAGGGGATTTGGGAGGCAGATGTGTCTCAAGCGATTGGGCTCCTGTCTATCATATGGGAGGTCTGGGGTTCGATTCCCAGGGCCTCCTGGTGAAGGGCAAGCTTGCCTGCACGGAGAGCTGGCCCACGCAGGAGCGCTGGCCCATGCAGGAGTGCTGGCCCGCGCAGAGAACTGGCGCAGCAAGATGATGCAACAAAAAGGGACACAGAGGAGAGACAATGGGAGACGCAGCAGACCAGGGAGCTGAGATGGCGCAGGAGATTGGGCACCTCTTTCCACTCTAGAAGGTCCCAGGATTGCTTAGGTCCCAGTGCTGCTTAGAGAGAAGACAAGTAGACACAGAGCGCTCAGAGAGCAGACAGCGCAAAACAACAAGGTGGTGGGGCGGGGGGGTGGGGAGAAATAAATAAATTAAAAAAAAAAAGAAAAGAAAATAATAGGGGATTCCCATATACCCTACCCCCCACACACACACTTTCCCCCATTAACAGCATCTTTCATTAGTGTGGTACATTTGATGGACACCTATTGAAGCATTGCTACTATGCATGGTCTATAGTTTACATTATGCTTTATACTTTGCCCTGCACAATTTTATAGGTTTTGACAAAATGTATAATAGCCTGTATCCATTATTGCAATATCATGCAGGACAATTCCAATGTCCCAAAAATGCCCCATGTTACATTGATTTTTCCCTCTCTCTCCTCTCAGAACCTCTGGTGACTGCTGTCTTTATATCGATGTTACAAGTTTTTTCATTACTAGAATAATAATAAGTCTACTTTGGTCCATTGTTATACTTCCCCCCTTATGTTTGTTTGTTCCTCAATCTTGAGGATTTGGGGATGGTGATGCCCACTCTGCTTCCAATTGAGAGGAGGCTTAGATCCCATGGGGCAGATGGATAGAACTGTCTTGCTTGCAGTTATAGATACTTTCTGTTTTTCGGGTTGATGTCCATCATCATCCTTTTGTTAGTTGTCTTTTTGTTAGTTGGGTGAGTCTGATGAACTGGAGAATAGGTGTTGGCTGCAACTTTGCTGAGATTCAGGGCTCAACCGGCATATGAAAGCCCGAAGATTTAAATCTCTGGGACATATATTTAATGGGTATAGTGCTAATTATAGGTTGAAATTAATGGGGCAGAAGAACCATGTGTAGGGACATTGTAAATGAGTCTAACTCTGATCCATTGGGGAGATTGGTTATCATATATTCCAAGGTAAGGCCCAGTGACGGGGTGCCAATATCCTGAGGTTGTCTGCCCTGTCTATAGTGTCTAGATGTCTCTGGAGCCCTTGGGAACACCCTTGCTTGAGGCTTTGTTTACTGTGGCAGTGAGAGCCCTCCTGAGACATGCATAAGCATAACTTCTAGAATGAACTCCTAACTAACTTTGAAATCTCTTAGCCATAAAAACTCATTTGTATTTAATATTTCTGCTTTTTGGTCTGGGTCTTTTTCCAAATGCATCACTAGTTGGTGCTTGATATTAATCCCTCAGTGCCAGGTGGCTCATCCCAGGAGTCATGTCCCACGTTGGTATTGAATTTATATGCTGAATTTGGCTTAGAGAGAGGCCACATTTGAGCAACAAAGAGGCCCTCAGGAGTTAACTCATAGGTAATATATATTACTAGGCTAAGTTTCAACTTTACAAGAACAAGGTTCATAAATACAAGCATTAATATTAAGGGCCTGGCATGTTGGACTGTTCTTAGCTAGGCACTGCCCATGTCCTCTAGAGATTCTTGCCCCTCTATGAGAGAATGTAGCAGGACTCTCCAGGATGGGAATTAAATATTCTGTCAGTTATTGTGTGGGTCTCCACCCACCGAGACAACACCCTATGACCACATTCATATTCCATAGAGGCATGTCCCATGTGCAACCTTCCGCACACATTCCCCTACCATTGACACCCCATACCAGTAATCCTTCCCCGCCAGAGTTGCAACCCTTCTGCAAACCAAAACCTCTCCAAAAACAAAGCCAAAGACGACAACAAAAAAATTTTAAAAAATTTTTGCACTGTGCTTTTCATCACTGTAAGATCTATTATCTTTTATATATAGTGACAATTTCTTTTATATGTGCTTCCAGTGTCTTATTTTTTTTTTCACTTTATTTTCCAAAAAGCTTTAGGTTACAGAAAAGTCACAAGAAAATAGAAGGGCTTCCCATATACCCCACTGCCTCTCCCTGCCCCGTAACATCCTACATGGGTATGGTACATTTATTACAATTGATGAACAAATATCAAAGCATCGCTACTAACCATGGTCAATGGTTTACATTATGGTTTACCTTTTGCACCATATACTTTTATAGATTCTGACAAAATGTGTAATGGCCTGTATTCATCATCGCAAGATCATTCAGAACAATTCCAATGCCCCAAAGATGCCCTATGTTCCACCCATTCTTCCCTCCCCCACCACTCCATTAACTTTTAAAAATTAACTTTATTGAGGCATAATTGACATAAATAGGCCTCCATTATAGATGTAGAGCTCTATGAGATTTTTTTATTTTTTGTTTTTATTTATATATTTTTTTAGGCAATACCAGGGATTGAACCCAGGACCTCATACATGGGAAGCAGGTACTCAACCACTGAGCCACATCCACTCCCCAATAAAAGCTGACCCTTTTGTTTGTTTTGTTTTTTTCTTAGGAGGTACCAGAGATCAAACCCTGGACCCCGTACATGGGAAGCAGGTACTCAACCACTTGAGCAACATCCACTCCCCTCTATGAGTTTTGAAAGATAGAAACGCCAATGTAACCACCATGACAATCAAAATATAAAACATTTACTTCACTGTAGAAAATTTCCCCTCTTTGCAATCAATCCTCCTCACCTTAGTTGCAGACAATACTGATTTGCCTGTTAAAAATTTTCATAGAGATGGAATCACGTAGTATGTACTATTTTGTGCCTGGGCTTCTTTTGCGCAGCAAAAATGATTCGAAATGCATGTATGTTATGCTTATTTGAGATACATGTATATTATGCTAATTTTTTTAAATTAAAGAAGTTGTCAGTTTAGAGAACAATCCTGCATATAATACAGGATTTCCATATACCACAGTATTATTTATACCTTGCATTGGTGTGGTAAATTTATTAAAATTGATGAAAGCACATTTTTATGACTGTGTTATAACTATAGTCCATGGTTTAACTTAGAATTCACAGTTTGTGTAGTGCAGTTCCATGGATTTGTTTAAAAATTTTTATTCTATTGACATATATCCAACATCACATTTCCCTTTTTAATCATATTCAGATATATATTTCAGGGCTGTTAATTATGTTCAACATGTTGTACTGCCATCACTACCATCCATAAACAAAACATCTCCATCATTCCAAATAGGAATCCTGTACATTTTAAGCCTCAACATCTCATCCCCACCTCTTTCCCTGGTAACCTATATTATAAATTCTGACTCTATGAACCTGTTTCTTCTAATTATTTCATATCAGTGAGATCATCCAATATTTGTCCTTTTGCATCTGACTTATTTTACACAACATAATGCCTTCAAGGTTCATCCATGTTGTCACATGTATCAGAACTTCATTCCTTTTTATGGCTCAATAATATTCCATTTATGTATATACCACATTTTATTTATCCATTCATCAGTTTATGGATACTTGGGTTGCTGGTATCTTTTGGCTGCTATGAACATCAGTGGACAAATATCTGTTCAAGTCCCTGCTTTCAATTCTTTTGGGTATATACCTAGCAGTGAGACTGATGGGTCATATGGTGATTTTATATTCAACTTTCAGAGGAACTGCCAAAGAGTCTTCCATAGCAGCTGTGCCAATTTATATTGCCAGCAACAATGAATGAGTGTTCCTATTTCTTCGTATCCTCTCCAACACTTGTAATTTTCCATTAAAAAATAATAGTGGATATTCTAGTGGTTATGAAATGGTATCTCATTGTTGTTTTGATTTGCATTTCTCTGATGGTTAATGATGTTTAGCATCTTTTTATGTGCTTTTAAGCTATTTGTATTTCTTTTTTGTAAAGATGTCTATTAAAGTCTTTTGCCTATTTTTTAATTGGGTTGTTTGTCTTTTTGTTGTTAAGTTGGAGGATTTCCTTATATATTCAGCATATTAAACCTTTATCGGATATGTGGCTTCCAAATATTTTCTCCCATTGTGTAGGTTGTCATTTTACTTTCATGACAAGCTCCTTGGAGGCACAAAAATTTAAAATTTTGATGAGGTCCCATTTATCTATATTTTCCTTTTGTTGTTTGTGCTTTGTGGGTAGTCTAAGAAACCATTGCCTAGCACTAGGTCCTGAAGATGCTTTCCTATATTTTCTTCTAGGAGTTTGATAGTTCTAGCTCTTATATTTAGGTCTCTGATACATTTTGAGTTGGTTTTGTATAAGGTGTGAGGTAGGTGTCCTCCTTTCTTTTGCAAACGGTTTTAGTTTGCTAGACTGCTTAAAGTAGAGACTATGAAATGGGTTGGCTTAAACAGTGGGAATTTATTGGCTTACTGTTAAGGCTGTGAGAATGTCCAAATCATGGTATCATCAAGGCAATTCTTTTTTCCTGAAGACTAGCTGCTGAGGATCCTTGTTCCTCTGTCACATGGCAAGGCACATAGCAGCATCTGCTGTTCTTTCCCTTCTCTTCTGGGTTTCACTGATTTCGGCTTCTTGCTTCTGTGGCCATCTCTTTGTCTGAATTTCATTCTCTTATAAAAGACTCCAGTAAGATTAAGACCCACCCTGGGCCATGCCTTAACTGAAATAACCTTTTCAAGATTCCTACTTACAATAGGTTTACACCCACAGGAATGGATTAAATTTAAGAACATGCATTTTGGAGGTACATATAATTCCAAACCACCCTACTCCACCCTCTGGACCCCCAAAAGGCATGTTCTTTCCATATGCAAAATACATTAATTCTGTCATAACATCCCAAAAGTCTTAAACAATTTCAGTAACAATACTAAGTACAAAGTCTCATCAAAATTGATTTTAGGTGTGATCTGTCCTAGGGCACAATTCCCTTCTGTCTGTGGACCTGTGAAACTTACAGAACAAGTTATCTGCTTCCAATATACAAAGGCAGGACAGGCATAGGATAAACATTTCATTCAAGAATGGAGAAATTGGGAGGGAAATAGGGGTCACAGGTTCCAAACAATTCCAAAACTCTGTTGGGCAGATTAGATTTCAAGGTCTAAACTCTATAGAATGATGTTTTGACCTCTGGGCTTGATGAAGCGGCATCCTTATCCTTTCCAAGTGCTTGCACAGTGGCCATGCTCTTCCCAAATCCTGGGGTGAGGGTTTCATCCTCGTCAAACATTGGGATGGTGGCCAGGCTCTGGGCTCCACACTTGTCAAACACAGGGGTGGCAGCCAGGCTATCTGCAATCCCCCAGACATCTGAGAAAACTGGGTTTGGTAACACTTTTCCTAACAAGGTGGAAAGCACCCCCTCTCCAAGTGCAGGAGTATACTCACCCTTTCCATACACATGAGTGGGCTTGCTTTCTTGGCCCAAGAAGATGTCTTTGGTCCAAACCTTGGCTTCCATGGTCCTGTCTTTGAAGTCATTTTTCCTTCAATCTCTCCCTTTTCTGTCCCTTTTAGTTCAGGCTGGCAGTGGTTCCATTCATATAGATCTTGCAAAAAAACTTGTAGGTTTTGCAAGTAGTACCTAGGGGTCCGAACCATCAGACATTAGGACTTAACTCAGATCCTTTCTGGATAACTGCATTTCCAATCCTGACTTGCACTGACATGGCTTACTGGTTCCATGTTCAGTTAAACCCTCATATGGAGCACTAGTCTTTGGGGACTCCCTTTCCAGAAGCTCAGAATTTTCCAAACCATCAATTCCTGGTGTCTTTGCGCCCAGCAGTTCAGTTCTCAGCTTATCCCTTTCCTCTCTCATTTTACAATAAGCTACAAGGAGAAACTAGGCTTCACTTTCCACATTTAGTTTGGAAAACTCTTCAGATAAATATCCAAGTTTGTCACTTTCAAATTCTGCCTTCCATCAGCCATCAGGACTCAATTTTGAAAAGTTCTCTTCTACTTTAAAACAAGGGTTGCCATCCAGTTTGCAATGACACATTCATCATTTCTGTCAAAGGCCTCATCAGAAGAACCTTTAGTGTCCATATTTCTACCAAAAGTCTCTTCAAAGCAATCTAGGCCTTTTCTCTCAAGCACCTCCAAATTCTTCTAGCCCCTACTAATTACCCAATTATAAAGCGATTCCACATTTTAGGTATTTGCAATAGCAGCACCCTACTCTTCTGTTACCAAAATTTGTTTTAATTTGCTAGACTGCTTAAAGTAGACACCATAAAATAGGTTGGGTTTAACTAATATGAATTTATTAGGTTACAGTTGAGGTTGTGAGAATGTCCAAATCAAAGCATCTTCAAGGTGATGCTTTCTTCCCCAAAACTGACAGCTGGCAATCCTTGTTCTTCTGTCACATGGCAAAGCATATGGTGGTGTCTGCTGTTCTCTCCTTTCTCTTCTGGGTTTTGTTGACTTCAGCTTCTTTCTTCTGTGGTTCTCTCTCTCTCTCTCTCTCTCTCTCTCTCTCTCTCTCTTTTGCTCTCACACACACTCTCTCTCTTCATTCAGTTTATAAAGGACTCCAGTAAGAGGATTAAGACAGACCCTGGGTCATGTCTTAACTGAAGTAACCTCATCAAAAGGTCCTATTTACAATAGATTTGTACTCATAAGAATGGATTAGTTTTTAGAACATGATTTTCTGGGATATATGCACCAAACCACCACACAAATGGAGATCCAGTTTTTCCTGTATCATTTATTGAAAAGACCATTCTTTTCCAATCAAGTGGTCTTTGTCTTCTTGTATCAAAAATCCGTTGGCGGGGGCAGAAGTGGCTCAAATGGCTGGGTGTCCGTCTGCCATATGGAGGGACCTGGGTTCGATCCCTGGGACCTCCCGGTAAAATAAAAAAATATATATATAGAAGGCACATGGGCTGCCAGGCTGTATGTGCCGGTGAGCTGCCAGGTCCCGGGAGCCATGCAGCAAGATGATGACATAACAGGAGAGAGACTCAGGGGAGAGACAAGATGAGATGCTCTGAAAGCTCCAAAAGCCAGGAACCGAGGTGGTGCAGGTGGCAGAACACCTCTCTCCTACATCAAAGGTCTCCAGGATTGAATCCTGGTAAAGACAGGAGGAGGAGGATGAGAAGAGATGGCAGGAAACAGACATAGAGAATTGCCCAGCAAATGGACACAAAACAGCAAATGGGGAAGGGGGGGTTTAAAATGGATAAAGTAAATAAATAAATCTTAAAAAAAAAAAAAAATCCGTTGGCAAAAAAATGTAAGGGTTTATCTCTGAGTTCTCAATTCAATTCCATCGTTCTATATGCCTGTCCCTGTGCCACTACCATGCTTTTTATATTACTATGGTTTTGTAATAAGTTTTATTATTTTTTTCAAAGATTTGTTTTTTATTTATTTATCTCCCCCTTGCTCCTTGTGTTCTCTGTGTCCACTTGCTGCACGTCTTTCTGTGTCTGCTTGTCTCCCTCCCGCTGCGTCAGCTCACTGCGCCACACAGGCCAGCCTGCCTTCACCAGGAGGCCCCGGGAATCAAACCCAGGGCCTCCCACATGGTAAGTGAGAGCCCAACCAATTGAGCCACAGCCACTTCCCTAAGTTCCTTAATAAATTTTAAGATGAGGAAGTGTGAGTCCTCCAACTTCATTCTACTTTTTCAAGATGGTTTTTGCTATTCAGGGCCCCTTACCCTTCCATTTAGTTTGATGATTGGCTTTTCCATTTCTGCAAAGAAGGTTGTTGGAATTTTGATTGGGACTGCATTGAATCTATAAATCACTTTGGGTAGGATTGACACCTTAACAATATTTAGTCTTCCAATCCATGAACTGGAATGTCCTTCCATTTATTTATTTGATTTCTTTTAGCAATGTCTTGTAGATTTCTGTGTAAAAGTCCTTTACATCCTTGGTTAGATTTATTCCTAGATAGTTCATTTTTTTTAGCTGCTGTTGTAAATAGGTTAAATGGAATTTTTTTCTTGATTTTATCTTCCAATTGTTCATTGCTTGTGTACAGAAACATTATTGCTTTTTGGGTGTTGATCTTGTATCCCACCAATTTGCTGAATTTATTTATTAGCTCTAAGAACTTTATTGTGGATTTTTCAGGATTTTCTGTATATAGGATCATGTCATCATAAACAGAGAAAGTTTTACTTCTTCCTTTCCAGTTTGGATGCCTTTTAATGTCTTTTTCTTGCCTAATTGCTCTGGCTAGGACTTTCAGTATATTGTTGAATAACAGTGGTCAAGTGGACATGTTTCTGATCCTAAAGGGAAAGCTTTCAGTCTTTCATCATTAAGTATGATGTTAGCTATGGTGTTTCATATATGTCCTTTATCATATTGAGAAAGTTTCCTTCTATTTCTAGTTTTCTAAGTATTTTTATCAAGAATGGGTACTGGATTTTTTCAAATGGCTTTTCGGCATCAATGGAGAGATCATGTGGTTTTTTTCCCCTTCATTTTGTTAATATGGTATATTACATTAATTGATTTTCTTATGTTGAACCACCCTTGAATACCTGCGATAAATCCCACTTGATCATAGTGTATAATTCTTTTAATGCATAATTGGATTTGGCTTGCTAGTATTTTGTTGAGGATTTTCACATCTATATTCATAAGAGATACTGTCTGTAGTTTTCTTTTTTTTCTTTTTTCAGGGGAAGTTCAGTCCTTTATTAGGGGGTTGGGGGTCAGCTCCTTTATGAAAGGAAACCAAGAGTGGGATCTGCAGGCCAGGCGGGAAGCGGCTGGTAACGCCTTTTAAGCCCCAGTCCGGGACACTCAGTCCACGGATCGGGCTCAGGCGCGGCCACTTCCTTGCCACATGTTGCCGCACCTGGCCATGGCCTGTGCCAGCTCTCCCTGTAAGGCTTTGTGTAATTTTCTATTCTTGTATCTTTATTGGGCTTTGGTATGAGGGTGATGTTGGTCTCATAGAATGAGTTAGGGATTGTTCCTTCCTCTTAAAATATTTTTGGCAGAGTTTAAGCAGAATTGGTATTATGACTTCTCTAATGTTTGGTAAAATTCCCCTGTGAAGCTATCTGGTCCTGGGCTTTTCTTCTTTGGGAGGTTTTTGACTACTTATTCAATTTCTTTACTAGTATTTGGTTTGTTGAGGTCTTCTATTTCTTCTTGAGTCAGTGTTGGTATTTTGTGTGTTTCTATGAATTTTCCCATTTCATTTATGTTATCTAATTTGTTGGCATACAGTTCTTCATAGTATCCCCTTATAGTTATTTTTATTTCAGTGGGATTTGTCATAATGTCCTCCTTTTCAATTTTGATTTTAGTTAATTGTGTCCTCTCTCTCTTTTCCTTCATCAGTCTAGCTAAAGATTTGTAAATTTTATTGATCTTTTCAAAGAATCGACTTTTGGTTTTGTTGATTTTCTCTCTCTCTCTCTCTTTTGCTCTCTATTTCATTTATCTCTGTTCTAATTTTGTTATTTCCTTCCTTCTGCTTGCTTTGTGTTTAATTTGCTCTTCTTTTTATAGTTCTTCCAGTTTTGAGGTTAGTTCTCTGATTTGAAGTCTTCCTTCTTTTTAAATGTAAACATTTAGAGCTATAGATTTCCCTCTGAGCACTGCTTTTGCTGCAAACCATAAATTTTGGTATGTTGTATTTTCATTTTCGTTAGCCTCAAGATATTTCTTGATTTCCTTTGTGATTTCCTCATTAATGCACTGGCTATTTAAGAGTACATTGTTTAATTTCTACATATTGTGAATTTTTCATTTCACCCTCTGTTATTTATTTTTAGATTCATTCTGTTATGTTTGGAGAAGATACATCGTGTGATTTCAATATTTTTAAATTTATTGCAACATGTTTTGTGATCTAACATATGGTCTGTCCTGGAGAGTGATTCACTTGCACTCGAGAAGAATGTGTATTATGTTGTTGTTGGGTGAAGTGTACTAGATATGTCTGTTAGGTCTAGTTGGTTTAGAATATCATTTAAATCTTGTATTTCCTTATTGATCTTTGATTTTCTTTCTAGATGTTCTATCCATTATTGAAAATGGTGTATTAATCTCTCCTACTATAAATATAAAACCATCTCTGTCCCCCTTCAATCTGTATTTCTTCATATGTTTTTGGGACCCTGCTGTTAGATACATATATATTTATAATTCTTATATCTTCTGTTGAATTAACTCCTTTATCAGTAGATAATGATCACCTTTGTCCCTTGTAGCTGTTTTTTACTTAAAAATCTATTTTGTCTGATATTAGTAGACCTACCCCAGCTCTCTTTTGGTTACATCTTGCAGGGTATGTTTTTTCTGTCCTTTTACTTTCAACCTACTTGTGTTTGTGAATTTAAGGTGAGTCATTTGCAGACGGCATATAGTTGGGTCATGCTTTTTTATCCATTCTGCCAGTCTCTGCCTTTTGAGCAGAGCATTTAACCCATTTACATTTAAAGTCACTATTGATAATGAAGGTCTTTTTTCTGTCACTTTTAGTCTTTGTAAGTCTGATGCCTTTTTTGTCCCTCAATTCTGCCGTTAATGCCTACTTTTTATTTATGTGATTTTTCATTTTTTGTGTTGCAACCTATTGAGGGCCTTCTCTTTTCTACCTGGATATATTTTTCATGTATTTTGCTTGTGGTTTCCAATTGTATTAAAATTTAACACCCTAAATATATAACAATCATATTTGTTTTGGTACCAACTTGACTTCAAAAACATACCCATAGGGAAGCGGCTGTGGCTCAATCAGTAGGGCTCCCGTTTACCATATGGGAGGCCCCAGGTTCGGTTCCTGGGGCCTCCTGGTGAAGGCAAGCCCGCCCACATGGCGTGGTTAGCTGACCCAGCGAGCACAAGCAGCAAGGGGGGGATAAATGAATAAATAAATAAAATCTTTAAAAAAAAAAAAACATACCCATATACTTTTCCTATACTCCTCCACTCCGACCTTTTTTTGTACTTGTTTCCACTTATATTTTTGTGCATTGTATGTCCAAAAGCACACATGTATCATTAGTTTTTATGCATTTACATTTTAGCTCCTGTAGAAAATAAGAAGTGATACATAATACTGGCATTTATAATTACCCAAATGTTTTATCTTTACTGGAACTTTTTATTTCTTTATGCTGCTCTGAACCACTGTCTAGTGTCCTTCCTTCTCAGACTGAATCCCTTTAGCATTGCTTGTAGGGCAGGTATAGTGGTGATGAACTTCCTCAGCTTTTGTTTATCTGGGAATGTCTTAATATCTCCTCATTTTTGAAAGAAAGTTTCACTGAATATAAAATTCTTGGTTAGCAGTTGTTTTCTTTCAGCACTTTAATATTTCAACACATTGCCTTCCTGCTCCCATGGTTTCTGATGAGAAATCAGCACTCAATCTAATTGGGACTCCCTTTTACATATCCCATTGCTCCTCTCTTGCAGCTTTCAGAATGCTGTTCTTGTCCTTTGCATTCGACAGTGTGATCAAATATGGGTATATTTTTTTTCATGCTTAGGCTGTTTGGTGTTCTCTGGGCTTCTTGGATATGTATATTTATGTCTTTTGCTAAGTTTAAGAATATTCTTTCTTCCCCTTTCTCTCTTTTTTTTCCTTCTGGGACTCCCACAATGCACGGAACCTTAAGAGGAAGAAGGAAGGCTGAACCCTCGCAGACATCACCCAACATCTTAGTCCAACATGTGGCCAATGACTTTGGGTAGGAAAGTACCTCTTATGGTACCTTGAGTTGGACTCTTTAGGGCCTTGTGACTATAAGCTTCTACCTCAAATAAATACCCTTTATAAAAGCCAACAGAGTTCTGGTACTTTGCATTAGCACCCCTTTGGCTGACTAATAAAGCACCCCACAGCATCATTTCTATAGTTTGACAAAAACTAGAATGCATATTCTTAAGTGGGGGCATATCATTAAAATTCATTACTGCAATTTTAGCTTTTTCATAATTACTTGAAAATTCATAGCATCATATCACTAAAACTTGCTAATTATGAAAGCTATAATTTACAATCATTTCCTCTCATAATGATTCTAACATTGTCCATTTTTTACTCCTAATTAAATTCAATTTCAACTACTGCCCCCCCATCCAAAATACCATTCTCATCAAGGCCTCTCTCACTCCCCTGCCCTCCTGAGCATTTTTTAAGATCATTTTTTAAAGGCTTCGTTCAGGATGTCCACATTCTCATCTTCTTCATTGGTATTTTCTGGATTTTTATCCTCTTCTTTTGGATAATACTGAGCACTGTCAATAGAAGGTGCTAGAGGGACATTGCAGAAAGTAGGGGGCTTCCCTGGGTACTGCTAAGCTGCAGTATGCTTTTTTTTTTTTTTTTTTTTACTTCTGCTACACTCTCTGTCAGTGGTGGATGTGGGAGGGGAAATCCAGTGGTGCTCTGTCCCAACTACATGCCCAGAGTGTCCATGCCTCTGCAACTTTGCTGCCCTCTGACGGGCCCAGTGACCACTTTGCAGTAGCGCTCCCAGTGTGGATACCTTGCACCAGAGACCAAGTACTGTCCTGTTAGTGAGTGGGTGAGCTCAGAGGGTTGTTTCCTGCTGCTCAGGGACTGCGGACCAAGTTTAGCCAGGGGACCCAGCAAAATTCCTTGCCATCCAGTGAGCTGTAATCACACCTTCAACAACAGTGTCCTAATCCCACACTTTGGGATGGAATGCCCCCCTTCTACATTTGTTTTTTTCTTATTTGTACTACATACAAGGACATAAATACCACATATGTTTTTTTCTGTGATGTACCACAGTTTGTTTATCCAGCCACAGGCTACCCTTTAGAGTTCTCTTTCTATCTTTATAGTTACTCCTCTAATCTCAATGTAATAATTCTGAGCCTTCCTTACCAGTAGAAGTGGCTTACCTTCTGGTATCTGAGGAAACTAGCCTTTTGCTAGAAAACCTTGCACTAACTTCACCTGGAACAGATGCCTAAAAGGGAATATCATTCTCCTCAAGACTCACCAGAAGACCCCCACAAATCCATAACCAGAGTCAAATTGCAGTATGATCTGTGGCAACAGGCACACACTAAGAACCAAGAGGATATGGCTTAAACACCAATTCACTAATATATATGAGCAAACACCTGGGAACACATATGAAAATAGATTCTAATTGTGTTAGATTAAGGAGAATAAAATGTAACAGTAGATAAAGCAAAATTCATTGATATGGTTCCAGAGTTAAAGTATTAGTGGGAGTGGCTCCAACAGCTTTCATGGTTGGTTGACTGAAACTTGGATTCAGCAGTGACCTATATTTAATGAGGTTGAGATGCCATGCTTCCCTGGCATGTCTTGAGGGAGAGAACCCAAAGGCTTAGGGAGATAGAAATGTTAAACTGGGTTTATCATGTATGACCTGCACACCTGGTCTTCAACTGTATTCCACAAGAGGGCCCAGAAGACACTCCTTTTACTAAGACATTGAGAAATACATGGGTGTGGGGAATACCTGCATACTCTTTTGTAGGCCAAGTACGACTGCAGGGAACTCTGCCATTGAGATGGACTCCCTGATTTCAATAAGGAGGGAACAAGTGGCATCACTTCACCATCAAAAACAAAGTGGGCACATCAACCATAAAAGGCAGCAGAGATGTACCAGTAATCAGAATGCCTATAGAACACGTTGCTGGTATCTCTAGGAATAAAATAGATGAGCAGCCTATTAGGATATTGCTTGACTTGTTTAAAAGGTAAAACTCTAGGTTTTGTAAGCAAAAACCTGACTTGAGTTGCCATGGTGGAAAGTCATGGCCTCTTACCCAGTTTCCAAGACCCAGAGTCTCTTGATTGAAGGGGAGGTTTGGTTCCTTTGAGAAAATACCCTATTCTGTTGCTCCAGGTACATACCATAAATGTTCCTCCAAGCCTTCCCCCAAAGGGACCTGTAGCTATTTACTAAAGTATGCATAGGAGAAAAGAAAATACCCACACCTTTTAGGGATGACTAGAAATTGGTTCTGAATCGACACTAATCCTTAAAATACCTCTGGAGCCTATGAGTCAAAGTAGAGGCTTACAGTTGCCAGCTGATAGATGGAGCCTTAAGTCTCACTCACTTTGGGTGGGTGGCCTAGTTTGTCCACAGACCCATCCTGTGTTTTTTTTCTCCAGTTCCTGAATGTATAATTGGAATAGACATATTTGGCAACTGGCAGATTCCAATTGCCTTTCTGACCCATGAAGTGAGGGCCATTATGATAGGAAAGGCTAAGTGGTAGCCTCTGGAACTTCTCTTTACCAGGATAGTAAATCAGAAGCACTGCTGCATCCCTGGGGGAACTGCAAAACTTAATGCCACCATCATAGCCTTGAAAGAAGCAGGTGGTGATACTTATCACATCCCCATTTAACTCATTAGTTTAGCCTGGGCAGAAGCCAGTTGGCTCTTGAAGAATGACTATCTACTGTTGTAAACTTGATCAGGTGGTGACTGTTTTCCCTTTGAGAAACAGCTTCTGGCTTGCTACTGAGCCTTTATACAGACTGAATGCCTAACCACGGAACATCAGATAACCACGTGACCTGAGTTTCCTGTCATGAACTTGGTGTTTTCTGATGCACATAGTCGTAAGAGTGAGTGTACATAGCAGCAGTCTATCATGAAATGGAATAGAAAGGTGACTGGTGCGTACCCAGGGCCCTTGGTAGCAGGGTGTGACAATGGCCACCCCGGCCCTGGTCACACGGCAGGTCAGTGGCTGCACAGCCCTGGCCCATATGGCCCCAAGTGTGGGCAGCTGCTGGCTGCTGCAGTGGCCGAACTGCCCATGCAGGATGCCTCCGGGCAGCGGGTGCTGTTTGGCTGGCTGTTCTATGAGCACTGGAGGGTCGTGGTCTTCATGCAGCATTTCCTGAGTTACATCTGCAAGGAATATGTAGAAGGCCTGCAAGAAATTTGCAAGAGTTTTTTGAAAGAAGCAGATGTCACCATTATGGTGATTGGACTGTCGTCCTACCATCATATTGAGCCTTTCTGCAAACTGGGTATTCTCATGAAATCTATGTTGATCCTGAGAGAAAAATTTATAAAAGATTGGTAATGAAAAGAGGTGAAGAAATTGCTGCCTCAGGACAGAGCCCCATGTAAAGTCAATTATACTCTCAGGAAGCATTCAGAGTCTGTGGCAGGCAGTGACTGGCCCTCTTTTTGATTTTCAAGGAGACCCAGCTCAGCAAGGCAGAACCTTTATTTTAGGTCCAGTTAATAACATTCATTTTATACACAGAGATAGGATCATAAGCTCATCAACTCTGTTCTACAGCTTGTAGGAGTTCAGCATGTGAACTTTACAAGCAGACCTTCAGTTATCCACGTGTGACTCCAGACAGAATCTCTTCCTTTCGGTTGGACCCCAGGGAATATGACCTAAAACATTTGGGATGTAGTATACTTGTCTCACATGCCAACCCTTCCAGTCTTCAAGGAGTTATGAAAACATACAGAGATAATGTGGCAATCAAATTGCGTGTTGAGAGGCCCTCAAGGTATATAGCTCTATAAAATTAAAAATATCATTGTGATTTTTGCGTGTAATAAAAAACCTTGATATATCCATTCAACAAATTTTTTTGCCATTAAAACTATAAATTTTTATAAGACTATTAAGGGCAAGAGAAAGCAGCTTAAGACCATTTTATTCAGTGAAAAAGCAGGATATCAAATTGTATAAACAATATAATCCCATTTGATATGTATATGTTCATATTTTTGTATGCTTAGGAAAAAAAAAACAATAAATACACCAGAATATTGTCCCTATGTAGTAGGATTACAGGGTTCTTATTTTCTTCTCCATACATTTCCTTATTTTCCAACTGCTCTATAATAAGCAAAATTAATTTTCTAGGCCAGTAAGAGATTGTGAAAGTTACAGGAAGAATATATTCCTATATAAGAAGCTCCTCAAACTTGCAAAGTAAATAGGCTGCAGTCCACATGTTTTCATCCTGATTGCTTTACTAAGAGGAAGTGAGGCCAATGGAATACCTTTCAAATAGCCGGTGTTCAAAGCATCTTGTCATCACATGCCCACTATCAATTTCACTAATTTTTTTTTTCTGGTAAAAGAAAAAAATATTTGCTTTAGATATTTAAGATATATATTTAAAATATGATCAGTGTGCTTTTTTGAAAGGAAATTTTAAAATTTGAACTAGAAAACCCTTTTAACTTGAATGCACACTGTGGTTTGGTTGTGCAGGCAGCTGCTCTGTCACCTCCAAATTGCTTTTATTTAGAGGATTGTTGTCATCATTTATTGTTCTAGAATCTTAATACATTTTAATGTTGAAGGTGTCCCAGAAATTCTGATGAAAACTACAGCAAAATGGAAATATTGGTAATTATTAACAAGTATAATACTGCTTTGAACTTACAATACTTTTATATAAAGCCTATAAAGTCACACAGAAAATATGTATTTAATGTCGCCAGATTTGTATTTAATGTTGTTTTCATGTATATGTACATGGACAATTATGTTTTTAACCAATAAAAGTGAAATTTCCCATTAAAAAAATGGAAATGAAATGGAAGAGATAGGTCTGGAAACTACAAGTAAGCCACATGAGCTTAGACTCTTTCCATCCCTGTTGCTGTTGCATTGCCTTCTTTCCCTCAGTGCATGCCTTTGACCTCCTATCATGCTCATTATGACTAGGTGACTGAGGGAGAAAGATTTAAGCCTGATTTTCCATCCACAGCTAAACAGTAGTAGCACTTTAACCCCATTCAAGGGTGACCCTGAAGGATGGCTGTGCTGGTTTGAGTCTTTTGTGGACCCCAGAAAATTATGTTCTTAAGCTAGTCCATTCCTGTGGCTGTGGGACGCTTTGATTGAATTGGATTGCTTCAGTGAGGCATGATCCAGGGTGGGTCTTGGTTCTCTTGCTGGAGTCCTTTATAAACAGAGGACTGAAAGCAGAGACACACAGAAAAAAAGCCTCAAAGACAGAAGGAGAGGTCCCAGAGGCCGGAGGCTGGAATCTGTGGGACACAGAGGTGCAGAAAGAGGCCCTTGAGAGGCTAGGCCCATGGAACAGCTTGAAGCTGAAAAGACGAACAGACTGGCTTTTTGCCCTGCTGTGTGTTTGATTACCCACAACTGAGCTTGGAGAGAAAGCGTCTTTAGGTGATGCTGCCATGAAATTGGTCTTACCACATACCCCATCTCCCAAAAGCAGCTATTCCAAAGGAAAAGTAGAATGCCTTATCAAGACTCACTTATGGTGCCACTCTGGAACCAATACCCTGAAAGGAAGGAGTAGTGTTTTGCAGAATACAGCATATATTTTAAATCAGAGACAATTATATGGTCAGTCTTCCCATAGTCAGAATAAAGGGGTCTAGGAATCAAAGAAGTTGAAATGGGAGTAGCTCCTCTCACTGTTTGTTACACCTAATGAACCACTCACAGAATGTTTGCTTCCTATACCAGCAGTTTTAAACTCAGCTGGTTTGGAGGGCTTAGTTCAAAAGTGGGGAATGTTTTCAGTAGGGGACTCAATGAACCCATTGAATTGGAAGATGAGACTGCTACTGGGCGATTTGGGACTCCTCATGCAACTGAATCAACAGGCATAAAGGAGTTAATCTACTGGCTAGAGTGAGTGATCCCAGTTACCAGGGGAAAATTGGGTTACTCCCACATAGTAGAGGCAAGGAGAACTGTCTGAAAACCATGAGGTACCTCTTAGCACTTCCATATCCACTTGTAAAGTTAATGGAAAACTATAGCAAGTAAAAATAAGGCAGGACAATTAAGGACTCAGGCCTTTTGGAAGTAAAGGTTTGGGTCACTCCGCAAGGTAAAGAACCCAGAGCACTGGCTGAGGACAAGAGACTATGGGATGGGCAGTTGAAGAAGGAAGCCATAGATATCAACTGCTATCTCATGACCAATTATAGAAATGAAGACTGTGGTAGCTTTGCATATTTTCTCTCTGATTATTATATGCATGTTTATTTATGCATACTAACCTTGTTTTCACCCTCCTTGCCATTTTTACTTCATATCCAAGTTATTGAAGGTTAATTTACATTTCAGTCTTTAGGTAACAGAATATTCAGTGGAACCTAAATACAATTGAGGAGTAATTAATATAGCTGGCAATGGATACAATGACTGCAGGGACTGAGTCTTCTCATTTTGGGGAAGAGTGAGAACTTCACTTGTAAGAAGGAGAGCTGTATCTTGTTAAGTGGAGGTGTAGAGTTGTTTGGGGACAGGAGTTCAAATGTTTGTAGAGGGTACAAATGAAAGCTGAGTAGCCAAAGGGTTATACTGTAACAGTTGCAATTTATTGCCTCTCAGCTCCAAATTCACCCTTCAATACCTGCTCCACGATAATGGACTGAACTCTACAAGCATTTCTCTTTAACAGTGAATATAATGTTACTCAAACTTTGTCAATAGAGGGTGCTGGAAGCACATCACAGGAGGAAGGGGACTTATTTTCCTGGTACTGGTATGCTGTCTTTTGCTTTTTGTTGTTGTTGCTCCTCCTGCATGGTCTGTCACCATTGGGGGCAGGGTAGAGTAAGGGTAGGGTGGGGTAGGGGGAGAGACAAACATCCAATGGTGCTTTGCCCCAGCCATGCATAAGAGCATATGGTCCCCAGGGATCAAGGCCCACCTCTTCACATGGATGCTGGCATGCTGCAGGCATTGTACCCACAATGACCCACAATGACTTCTCCACACATCTACCTACCAGCCTTTGCTCAGTGTACCCTGGAGGGTTGTTTCCAGCTGCCCAGGGACTATGGACCACCTTCAGTCCAAGCAACCAAGCCAAAGTCTCCCCCATTTAGTGGACTATAACTGTACCTTCTTCAACAAGGTTTGAATCCCAGGCTGGGGAAATGGTTCCCCCTTCCAAGTTTGTCCTTTGGGTACTCTCCCTCAGCCCTAGGGTACACTTTAGAGTTCTTTTAACATCATTATAGTCAATCCTTTATCACAGTTTATCACAGTTATCAAAGGAGTTTGTCAAGAAAGTAAAAAGGCAGCCTACTCAATGGGAGAAAATATTTAGGAATCGCTTATCCAATAAGGGTCTAATATCCAGCATATAAAAAGAAATCCTACATCTCAAAAATAAAAAAGACAGGGGAGTGAGTGAGTGTAGCTCAGTGGTTGAGTGCTTGCTTTACATGTATGAGGTCCTGGGTTTAATCCCTGGTACCTTCTAAAAAAATTAATAAAGAGACACAACCCATTTAAAAATGGGCAAGAGATTTGAATAGACACTTTTCCAAAGGAAATACAAATGCCTAAAAAGCACGTGAAAAGATGGTCAACATCACTAGCTATTAGGGAAATGCAAATCAAAATGGCAATGAGCTATCATCTTACACCTATTAGACTGGCAACTATTAAAAAAACAGAGAACTACAAGTGTTGGAGAGGATGTGGAGGAAAGGGAACCCTTATCCACTGCTGGTGGGAATGTAGAATGGTGCAGGCATTGTGGGGGATGGTTTGGCAGTTCCTCAGGAAGCTAACTATAGAATTGCCATATAATCCAGCAATCCCACTGCTTGGTATAACTCAGAAGATTTGAAAGCAGGGGCATGAACAGATACATGCACACCAATGTTCATAGCAGCATTATTAATTATTGCCAAAAGGTGGAAGCAACCCAAGTGTCCATCAACAAAGGAATGGATAAGTAAATTGTGGTATGTGTATACACATACACACACACACACACACAATGGAATAGTACTCACCTGTAAGAAGTAATGAAGTATTGACACACATGACAACAAAGATGACTCCTAAAAACCTTATGTTGAGTGAAGTAAGCCAGTCACTAAAGAACAAATATTGCATGACCTCACTAATATGACCTAAGCATATTGAGCAGACTCACAGGGCTAGAGTCTGGAAGATGGGTTATCAAGAGACAGAAAGGATGCAAATATTCTTGCTGTTGTGATTTTGTGATAATCAGGGTATGCTAAACATTCGCTGTATTAGAAACCATGAATGTATCCCCAGTTCTAGTTTTTCTCCCTAGGTCTGGTTTTTAGAATGCTGGTGATAAACCAAGCCTGATTTATTATATGACCATCCTGTATAGGAAATGACTGTAACTCTAGGTATCTTTGGTCAACCTTAAGAGATATAGCAGAGGGGCAGATGTGGCTCAAATGGTTGGGCGTCTGTCTTCCATATGGAGGGACCTGGGCTCGATCCCCACGACCTCCCAGTAAAAATTTAAAAAAAGAAAAATATAGAGGGTGTGTTGGTGCACCGCCAGGCCCCATGCACTGGTGAGCCTCCCAGGCCCCGCGAACAGGTGAGCCCCCCCAGGCCCCGCATGTGGGTGCGCTGCCAGGCCCTGCTGAGCCACGCAGCAAGATGATGTAACAGGAGAGTGACAGAAGGGAGAGCCAAGACAAGATGCTCCGAAAAACCAGGAACTAAGGTGGTGCAGGTGGTAGTAGGACGCCTCTCTCCCACATCAGAGGTTCTGAGGATCAAATCCCGGTGAAGACAGGAGGAGATGGATGAGAAGAGAGGGCAGGAAACAGACACAGAGAATTGCCCAGCGAATGAATACAAAAACAGCAAAAACGGGGGTGGGGATGTAAAAATGGATAAATGTAAATAAATAAATAAATAAATCTTAAAAAAAAATAAAGAGAGAGACAGAAAGGGAGTAGAGAGTGGTGAACTCATGCTCAATTTGGAGATAACCTAGGATAAGGTGGAAGGGAGTGGTTTGGCAATGGATGGGGATGATGGTGGTGCAGGGATGTGAGTGGGGTTGACGGTGCTGGAATGTGAGGGTAAGCAAGGTGGGGGTGTTGGGTTGGACTGTCCATGGAACTGGGGAGAGGGCTGGAGGAAGGAACTGGTGAACTCTGGGGATCTGTAGGTCTGTGTTTCAGAATACAATTGTGGGAATGTTCTTTTGGCATATATGGTAGGGGAGGGTCACTGGTGCAGGGTGTCAGTGGTAGGGGGATATGTGGATAAGGGTGAACCTGGGGCATGTGTTTATGGAATATGAATGTGTTCATCTTGCCATAGGGCGTCATCTCAGTGGGTGGAGACCCATACAATAAACAAGAAAATATTAAACTCCCATCCTGGGGAGTCCTGCTGTGTTCTCAGATAGAGGGGCAAGAATCTCTTGAGTACATAAGCTGTGCCCAATAAAAGAAAACAGACCAGTACGTCAAGCCCTCAATAGTAATGCATGTAACTATGAACTTTATTCTTCAAAAATTGAAGCTTACTGGTTGCCATAGGTTTTGAGGGGAGGGGAAGGGAAGAATGGGTGGAACATAGGGCATTTGAGGGCATTGGAATTATTCTGTATGATCTTGTATTGATGGATAGAGACCATTATACATTTTGTCAGAACCTATAGAAGTATATGGTGCAAACTGTAAACCATCATGTAAACTGTTGACCATGATTAGTAGCATTGCTTCATATTTGTTCATCAATTGTAACAAATGTACCATACTCATGTAGGATGTTATTGGTATGGGAGGATGTGAGGGTGGGATATATGGGAATCCCCTTTCTTTTCTTTTTTTTTTTTTTTAAAGATTTTTATTTATTTATTCATTTATCCCCCCCTTGCTGCTTGTGCTCGCTGGGTCAGCTAACCACGCCGCGCGGGTGGGCCCGCCCCCACCAGGAGGCCCCGGGAACCGAACCTGGGGCCTCCCATATGGTAAACGGGAGCCCTACCGATTGAGCCACAGCCACCTCCCCCCCTTTATTTTCTATGTGACTTTTCTGTAACCTAAAGCTTCTTGGAAAAAAAAAAAAAGACACTGGGGGAACATACAGAAGAAATTGTCGATATACATGAAAGATAACATCTTACAGTGATGAAAGGCACAATGCAAATTTTTATTTATTTATTTTATATATTTTTTATTTGTTTTTGGCAAGGTTTTGGATTGCAGAAGGATTGCAACAGTGGCAAGGGAGGATTACTGGTGTGGGATATCAATGGTGGGGAGATGTGTGGGGAGGGATGCACCTGGGGCATGCCTCTAAGGAATATGAATGTGTTCATGTGGTCATGGGATGTTGTCTTGGTGGGTGGAGACCCACACGATAACTGACAGAATATTGAATTCCCATCCTGGTGAGTCCTGCTACATTCTCTAGTAGAGTGGTAAGAATCTCTAGAGTACATGGGCAGTGCCTAGAGAAGGAGGACAGACCAATACACCAGGCCCTTGATCTTGATATTGATGCTTGTACTTATGAACATTGTTCTTATGAAATTGAAAAAGCCTATTAATATATATTGCCTAAGAGTTACCTCCTGAAAGCTTCGTTGTTGCTCAATTGTGGCCTGTCTCTAAGCCAAACTCAGCATATAAATTCACTACCATCCCCCCTAACCCGTCACATGGGACATGACTCCCAGGGATGAGCCTCCTTGGCACCGAGGGATTATTACCAAGTGCCAACAAATAATGCATTTGGAAATAGACCCAGACCAAAACAGGGAAATATTAAATACAAATGAGTTTTTATGGCTAAGAGATTTCTTTTTTTTAAATTATTTTTTTATTCTCAAGGAAGCTTTAGATTACATAAATGTTACATAAAAAATATAAGGATTCCCATATGCCCCACTCTCTCCTTGTCCCACACTTTCCCACATCAACAACATCCCTCATTAGTGTGGTATATTTGTTACAATTGACGAACAAATATTGAAGCATTGCTACTAACCATGGATTACAGTTTACATTATAGTTTACACTCTGTCCTGCACAATTTTGTAGGTTATGACAATATATACAATGGCCTGTATCTGTCACTGCAATGTCATGCAGGACAACTCCAATGTCCCAAAAATGCCCCATATTACACCTATTCTTCCCTCTCCCATCCCTCAGAACCTCTGGTGGCCACTTCCTTTATATCAATGATAAGAGTTCTTCCATTGCTAGAATAATAATAAGTCTACTTTAGTCCATTGTTCATTCCCCAATCTTGAGGATTTGGGGATGGTGATGCCCACTCTGCTTCTAATTGAGAGAGGGCAGATGGATGGAACTATTTTCCTTGCAGTTGCAGACACTCTCTGTTCCTTGGGATGGGCATTGTCCACCATCCTCTTCTTGCTAGTTGTCCTGAGTGAGTCCATTGAATTGAAGATTCGGTTTTGCAACTCTGCTGAAATTCAGGGCTGAACTGGCACATGGACAGATCAAAGATTTAAGTCTCTGCAACATATATTTATCAAATAAAGTGCTAATTACAGGTTCAAATAAAAGGGGCAGAAGAACCATGTGTAGAGAACCTATAAATGAGTCTAACTCTGTTACACTGGGGAGCATAAATTCCAAAGTAAGGCCCACTGACAGAGTGTTGAGTTTCTGAGCTGTCTGCCCTGCTTATAGTTTCTGGATGTCTCTAGAGCCCTGGAGCCCTGTTATTTGAGGCACTGTTTACTGTGGCAGTCAATGAGATCCTGCTGAGACTTGCATAAGCATAATCTCTGGAATGACCTCCCAACCCCCTTTGAAACCTCTTAGCCATAAAAAACTCATTTGTATTTACCATTTCTTCCTTTTGGTCAAGATATTTTTCCAGATGCATTTCTAGTTGGCACTTGGTAATAATCCATTGGTTCCAGGGATGCTTATCCCTGGGAGTCATGTCCCATGCTGGGGGGAAGGTAGTGTGTTTATATGCTGATTTTGGCTTAGAGAGAGGTATGGCTTAGAGATTTCAAAGTGAGTCAGGAGGTCATTCCAGAGGTTACGCTTATGCACATCTCAGAAGGATCTCACTGACTGCCACAGTAAACAGTGCCTCAAGCAGGGGTCCTCTTGAGGGCTCTAGAGATATCTAGACACTATAGGCAGGGCAGTCAACCTCAGGAAATCGGCACCACATTGATGGGCCTTACCTTGGAATATATAACTTATCTCCCCAATGTATCAGAGCTAGACTATTTATAATTTTCCTACATGGTTCTTCTGCCCCTTTTATTTGAACCTATAGTTAACACTTTACCCATTAAATATATGTCCCAGAAACTTAAATCTTCTGGCTGTTTATATGTTGGTTGAATCCTGAATCTCAGTAGAGTTACAGCTAACACAGCGAACTCATCCAGGACAACTAACAAAAGGATGATGATGGACAGTGCCCATCCCCAAAACAGAGAATATCTACAACTGCAAACAAGAGAGTTCCATCCATCTGCCTCATGGGATCTAAGCGCCCTCTTAATCAGAAGCAGAGTAGGCATCACCATCTCAAAATCCTCAAGATTGAGGAATGAACAAACATAAGGTGGAAATGCAATTATGGACTAAAGTAGACATTGTTATTCTAGTAATGGAAGAACTTGTAACATTGATAAAAAGACAGTGGTCACCAGAGGTTCTGAGGGGAGGGAGAGGGAAGAATAGGTGTAACATGGGGCATTTTGGGACACTAGAATTGTTCTGCATGATATTGCAATGACAGATACAAGCCATTAAACATTTTGTCAAAACATATAAAATTGTGTGGTGCAAAGTGTAAACCATAATGTAAACTATAGACCATGTTTAGTAGCAATGCTTCAATGTGTTAATAAATTGTAACAAATATACTACACTAATAAAAGATGTTGTTAATAGGGGAAATTGGGGAAGGGGGAAGTGGGGTATATGGGTATCCCCTATATATATTTTTTTTTTAATTTATTTTTTTATTTTACCGGGAGGCCCCAGGGATCGAACCCAGGTCCCTCCATATGGGAGACAGAGGCCCAACCATTTGAGCCACATCTGCCCCCAACCCCTATATTTTTGATGTAACATTTATGTAATCAAAAGCTTCTCTAAAAATAAAGAAAAAAATAAAAGATATCAATGATGCAAGCAAAAAAAAAACAAAATTAAAAGAAGAGACTGTGGGCATAAAGAAGAGTTTGAAAGTATAAAAAGAAACATAAGAAAAATGATGGGAAAGAAAGGCATAATAAAAGAGATGATAAATACACTAGAGGCATACAACACCAGATTTGAACAGGCAAAAGAAAGAATCAGTGAACTAGAAGACAGGACAATTGAAATCTTAGAAGAACAGATAGAGAAAAGAATAGAAATACTTGAGCAGGATCTCATAGGTTTCAGTGATAACATAAAGCATACAAACATACATGTCATGGGTGTCCCCAAAGGAGAAGAAAAAGGGAAAGGGGCGGAAAAAAAATATTTGTGGAAAAAATATATATATATATTTGTGGATAAAATGGCTGAATATTTCCCAGTTCTCATGAGCAACATAATATACATGTCAAGAAGCGCAAAGTACTCCAAAAAGAATAAATCCTAATAGACCATACTAATCAGAATGTCAACTGCCAAAGATAAAGAGAGAATCCTGAAAGCAGCAAGAGAAAAGTGATTTGTCACATACAAGGGAACTGAAATAAGACTGAGTGCTGATTTCTCATCAGAAACCATGGAGGCAATAGGCAGTGGAATGATATATTTAAGGTACTGAAACAGAAAAAAAACTGCTGGCAAAAAGCACTTTATCTGGCAAAACTGTCCTTTAAAAATGAGGGGAAAATTAAAAAAATATATATATGAGGAGAGTTTAAAATATTCACACATAAACAGAAACTGGGAGAAGTTGTCAACAAGAGACCTGCCCAATAAGAAATACTAAAGGGAGTTCTGCTGGCTGAAGGTAATAAAACAGGAGAGAGAGGTTTGGAACAGAGTATAGGAATGAAGACTACCAGTAAAGGTAACTAAAAGGATAAAAAGAGAGACCAAAAAAAAAGAAGAAAAAAAGAAGAAAAAAAGAAAAAAAAATTAAATGACATATAAAAACCAAAGGATAAAATAGCTGAAATAAGTACTACCTTTACAGTAATAACATTGAATATTAATAGATAAAACTCCCCAATCAAAAGATACATTGGCAGAATGGATAAAAAATAGTATGATCCAATTACATGATGTTTACAAGAGACTCACCTTAGACCAAAGATACAAATAGGTTGAAAGTGAAAGGTTGGAAAAAATATATTCCATGCAAACAGGACCCGAAAAAGAGGTTATATATTAATAAAAGGGGCAATTCACCAAGAAGTCATAGCAATCATAAATATTTATGCACCTAACTTGGGTGCCCCAAAATACATGTGATAAACAGTAGCTAAACTGAAGGGAGAAATAGACACCTACTGCTACAATAATAGAGACTTCAATACAATACTCTCATCAGTAGATAGAACATCTAGACATAGAACCAATAAGGAAACAGAGAACTTGAATATTATGATAAATGGACTAGACCTAGCAGACATATATAGGACATCACACTGCAAAACAGCAGGATATACGTTTTTGTCATTTGCACATGGATCATTCTCCAGGACCACATGTTGGGTTATGTAGCAGTTTGATACTGTTTATGAATTCCAAAAATAGTTACTGGATTAAGTTTGTAAACTGGTCTGTTCCTCTGGGCATATTAGATTATATTGGATTCAGAGGTTTCACTTTTACTTGATTAAATAATGATTAAGGCTTTGATTGGGCCACGCCAGTAGGATGTTGAATCTCTGCCCCCTTGGTGGGCAGGGACTCACAGAAAAACCACACTGCAGAGAAGGGGAGTTTTGAGTTTTGAGCTGAAGCCCCAGGAAGTAAACACACGGGAGAAGAAATAGAGAAGCAGATAAGTGAGGAAACAGTGAAAGCTCCATTAGACACAGCAGAGGCCCTGGAAAGAGAGATGAGCTGTTTACCTGATACTTTGCAGCTGCAGAAACCAGAGCCCTAAGCAGCTGAGTCCAGAGAGAAACGTGCCCCAGGAGAGAGATGAGACTTAGCCCAGCCTATAGCTGATGTTGGAAGAAGCTGGGACCAGGGAGCCTTAAGAGGAAGAGAGAGGCTGAACCCTTGCAGATGTTGGCAGCCATCTTGCTTGTACACATGGCAACAGACTGGTATAACAAATGCCAAGTGACTGAGCCCCACCCTTTATTCCACAGATGAGAAAGCCAGGCCCAGAGAGGTGAAAACCAGCTCAGAACCAGTTCAATTCCAGGGCTCCTGCCTCCAGTGGCACTCTCCAGAGCTCTGTGTTGCCCTTCCCCTGTCCGCTCCAGCCTAGAAAATGAGAATTCATCTCCTACGGAATCAGCCCTATATTTCCTATCCCAGGCCTTCCCTCAGATGGGCCCTTTCAGAAGCCTGGCACTCACCCTAGTGGGCCCTTATATCAGTTAGCTGTTGCTGCAAAGATGCTGTGTAACAAATGACCCCAAAATCTCCACAATAAGCATGTCTTTAGCAACACAACACTAAGAATTTATTTAGTTCACATGCCTGTGGTTCAGCTGACATTTGGCTGAGGATTGACCCATCAAGGCTGGGTCCAGCAGGGGCAGCTTAGAGGGCTCTTCTCTTGGTGCAAGGCATAGCTGTCTCACAGCAAGTTCAGAGGTACAAGAAGGAAGCAGAAACACACACCCTTAAGGCCCACAAGGGCTTTGGCCTCATTCCACTTGCCAAAGTGGTCCAGGGTGGAGAGATTCCACCTCTTAATAGAAAGAATTGCAACGGTACATGGCAAAGGACCTCTCAGGGGGAGAGATCAAGAATGGAAGCCCTCCTTCAACTATGGTTCACATCCTCAGTGATGGGGGCAGTGTGCAGAGTGCAACAGGTACTTATTTACCAAAACACCTATTTAAAAATTATGACAAGCACATCAAGCATGACTTCATAGTTATTACTTCTTTGGGCACCAAAGAGTATAATCAGCGATGACAAACAAAGATTGATGTTAAATCCAGTAGTACAGAAGTCTGCAGCTCTGGCCATACTCTGAAGGTGGTGCTGCCCCCAGGACAGGGAATTGGGAAAGACTGACCCAACCCATGCCACCTCCGGCTCAGAGAACATTGGCATTTTCAATAGGGACCCCCAATGGAAAAAACAAAAGGCACGGCAAATAGTGGCATTTCAGGTCCTATAACAGGTTGGTTTGGGGGAAAAAAACAGATAAGGCCACACCTTGCTAATGTCAGGATTAGGGGAAGAACCCCCCGAATATGAGGAGCCAGAGCCCTAGCTCCCAGTAATAATGAGGGTGCACATCCATGGTATGGTACGAGCTCCTGTGAAAATGATCTAAGGGTCTTAGTTGGCCACAAGCTGAAATGAGGAGTTGGAAACTAAATAGTGCAAAGAGAATGTTCTGAGAATGCTATCTCAGAACCCAAGAAGGGGGTGTCACCTACACTGTAGCTGCAGACTACCCACCCCCCGTATGAAGAAACCTTCCCAGTTTCTTGCTCTATGTTTCTGCCAAGGACAGTAACAAAGTCTCATAGGCCATCAGTGGCACTCAATAAGTATGTGCCAGCTCCTATGGCCAGGGAGGGAGATTTTTCAGGGACAGGACCAGATCCACAAGGAAAGCTGAGTCACCCCAAGACTGGAGGATAGAGCTGGGGTCACCCACCTGCAGACTATCTGCCACATGGCCTGGATGCCACCCCTGGTCTCCCAGATCTGTGCTTCCTAAATGGCCCCAAGACTCCGAGGGCACACAGGCACACGGTCACTGGCCATTCATCTGTATGGGATCATGATGTCCATGCCTGATAAGGAGACAGAGGCTGAGAGGGGCAGTGACTTGTTGATGTCACACAGCATGCTGGTACTGGTGCAGGGTCTCTAAGTTGCAAGGGATGGAGATCAAATTCAAATGGAGAATAAAAGGAAATCTATCAGTCAAACACCTGGGGAGGACCCTGATGGCTGTGGCAGCAGAAAAACCTCCCGCAGGGCTTGGCAGGGTCACAGGTGGGGGTCACCAATCAAGGCCACAGGGCCACGCCCACAACTTCGGTGCTGGAGAGTTCTACCCAGGGGGAGGGTTTCATTCTAGGGAAAGACTTGAGGGAGGAGGCACTGTAGCTCCTGGAGAGGTTGCAGTCACACCTGCTTCTCCTGGACTGGCTGACTCGGATCCCGGGCCCATGTGACAATATCTGAAGGAAGGAGGGTGTTTTAGTTTGACAAAGGGGAGCCAGTGCAAAGTACCAGAAATCCTGGCTTTTATAATGGGGGATTTATTGGGGGTAAAAGCTTACAGCTCCAAGGCTGTGAAAAGTCCAACTCGAGGTACCATAAGAGGTGCTTTCTCACCAAAGTCAGCTGCCACGTGTTGAAGCAAGACGGCGGGTGATCTCTGCCTGGTGTCTGTGTTCTCCTCTGGGCTTTCTCTCTCAGGCTCAGCTGCTCTGTTTTCTTCCCAATTTCAGCTGCAAGCTGGCATAGGCTTGTCTCTTTCTAGGCCTCCTATATCAGTCTCAGCTCTTCCACTCTCTTCCCAAGTTCAGTTGTAAGCTCCAGGCACATAGTAGGGCTGGTCTCTTCTTGAGCTGCTCCATGGGCCCATCCTCTTGGGGATTCCGTGCTTAAACAATCCTGTCTCTCTCACATTGCAGAATCAAACATGCCGGCTCCCTTTTTCCTCTTTGTCTGTGTGAGTCCATTTATGTCAGACCCAGCAAGGGGGCAGGGACTCAACCTGAGTCAGGCCTCAATGATGTAGTTCCATCCAAAGCTCTAAAGCCATCTTATCAAGTATTCTAATCAAAGGGCCCACAATTGAATTTAATGCAATCAAAGGGTATCACACCCAGAGGAATAGATTAGTTTAAAAACAATCATTCTCTTTTTTGGGATTCATAAAATAATCTCAAACTGCCACAGAGGGAATGAATGAATGAACAGACAAATGCTCAGCATCCAGGCTCCACAGTGCAGCACATCACAAGTGTCACTGGGTTGTGACCGCACACTCCTCGTCTTTAATCAGTTCTCTCTTTCCCAGGCCCGGCCCAGCTCAGCCCCACCACCTCACGTCTGCACCCTTTTTGTCCTGTTGCTTTTGATCTCTCCTCCTCCAGCCTCACACTGGCTGCCTCAGGGACTCTCTCCAGCTCAGGTCCAGCCAGGCCATTCCCCTGCTCAAAATCCGCCTGTGGCTCCCCATTGCTCTCACTGACCAGCCGAGAAGCTTTAGACAAGGAGCTCTGCTTCTCCAGGCCTTGTTATCTCATCTGCAAAATGGGGGTGACGGTGCGCAGGCCCAAAGGGACAGTTTGGAAAGTGAGCATTCCACAGATGAGATACATAAAGTACTGACTCAGGGGACACACAGGACTTTTCCAGGCCATGTTGCTGTTACCAGTCTTCTGCACCTCCCAGCCAATGCCTTACAACCCAACCCCTGTGGGTAGGCACCTTACAGTCTGTGGGGGATTTGGTTATCCCGTGAGTGCTCTGCAGGGAGGCAGGACAGGACTGCCGTTTGCCTGGAATGGCCTAACTACACCCCTGGAGAAACTAGGAAAAGAGCACAAACTAATCCCAAAGCAAGCAGAAGGAAAGAAATAACAAAGATTACAGCAGACATAAATAAAATCGAAAACAGAAAAACAGTAGGGAGAATTAACAAAACCAAAAGTTGGTTCTTTGAGAAGATCAATAAAACTTAGAAACCCTTAGCTAGACTAACAAAGCAAAAAAGAGAACAATACAAATAAATAAAACCAGAAATGAGAATGTGGACATTACTACGGACTCCATAGAAATAAAAAGGGTATTAAGAGGATACTATGAGCTACTGTATGCCAAGAAATTAGACAATTTACATGAAATTAGACAAATTCCTAGTGTATTAGTCAGCCAAAGAGGTGCTGATGCAAAATACCAGAAATTGGTTGGCTTTTATGAAGGGTATTTATTTGGGGTAGAAACTTTAGTTACTAGGCCATAAAGCGTAAGTTATTTCCCTCACCAAAGTCTTTTGCCATGTTTTGGAGCAAGATGACTGCCGATGTCTGCCAAGGTTCAGGCTTCCTGGGTTCCTCTCTTCCCGGCGTTCATTTCTCTCTGGGCTCAGCTCTTCTGTTTTCTCTACAACATCAGCTGTACACTATAAGGCTCTCTAGGTTTTGCCTTTCTCCACAAGGTCAGCTGTAGACTCTCAGGCTAATGGCTCTGTCTCTCTCCCCAGGGCTTCTGCCATGTCTGAGGGGCCCTCTCTATTCCTCTGTGTTCTTCTCCTGTGTGTTCACTTCCCAGGCTCCAGCTCAAAACTCCAACATCAAAACTCCAACTCCATCTTTTGCCATGTCTTTTATCTGCGAGTCCCCACCCACCAAGCGGGGGGACTCAACAGCCTACTGACATGCCCCAATCAAAGCCCTAATCATGATTTAATCATGCCCAAAGTAATAAGCCAATTTACAAACATGATCCAATATCTATTTTTGGAATTCATAAATAATGCCAAACTACTACACCTAGAAACACATAAACAGCCTATACTTACTCTAGGAGAAATAGAAGACCTGAACAAACCAATTACAAGTAAAGAGATTGAATTAGTCATCAAAAACATCCCAAAAAAGAAAAGCTCAGGGCCCAGTGGCTTCACAGGTGAATTCTACCAATCATACCAAGAAGAATTAATACCTATCCTGCTCAAATTCTTCCAAAAAATTAAACAGGATTGAACACTACCTAACTCATTCTATGAGGCCATCATCACCCTAATACCAAAGGCAGATAAAGATACTACAAGAAAAGAAAATTACAGACCAATTTCTCTAATGAATATAGATGCAAAAATTAAAAGAACCATACACCATGATCAAGTGGGTTTTTTGCCAGGTATGCAAGGGTGGTTCAACATAAGAAAATCAATTACTCTAATACACCACAGTAACAAATCACGGGAGAAAAATCACATGGTTTGACACAGAAAAGGCCTTTGACAAAATCCAGCACCCAGTCTTGATAAAAACATTTCAAAAATAGGAAAAGAAGGAAACTTCCTCAACACAATAAAAAGCATATATGAAAAACCTACAGCTAACACCGTGCTTAAGGGTGAAAGACTGAAAGTTTTCCCTCTAAGATCTGGAACAAGAGAAGCATGCCTGCTATCACTACTGTTATTCAACATTGTGCTAGAAGTTCTTGCCAGTGGAGTTAGGCAAAATAAATAAATAAATAAAAGGCATCCAAATTGGAAAGGAAGAAGTAAAACTTTCAGTATTTGCAGATAACATGATCCTATATATAGAAAATCCCATAAACTCAACAACAAAGCTATTAGAGCTAATAAACGAGTTCAGCAAAGTGGTGGGATACAAGGTCAACACACAAAAATCAGTAGTGTTTCTATACACTAGTAATGAGCAATCTGAGGAGGAAATCAAGAAAAAAATTCCATTTACAATAGCAACAAAAAGACTCAAGTATCTAGGAATAAATTTTACAAAGTATGTAAAGCACTTATACACAGAAAACTCCAAAACATTGGTTAAAAAAATCAAAGAAGATCTAACTAAATGGAAGGACATTCTGTGTTCATGGATTGGAAGACTAAATATCATTAAGATGTCAATTCTACTCAAATTGATTTACAGATTCAATGTAACCATAATCAAAATTCCAACAGCCTATTTTGCAGAAACAGAAAAGCCAATGATAAATTTATCCAGAAGGATAAGGAGTTCCGAATAGCTAAAAAACATCTTTAAAAAGAACAATGTACGAGGACTCACACCCCCTGACATTAAAGCATATTACAAGGCTACAATGTTCAAAGCAGCATGGTCCTGGCATGAGGATATATTGACCAATGGAATTGAATTGAGAGTTCAAAAATAGAAATATCTGTGGCCAATTGATTTTGACAATGCTGCCAAGTCCACTCAACTGGGAAAAGTAGTCTCCTCAACAAATGGTGCTAGGAGAACTGGATATCCACATGCAAAAAAATGAAAGAGGACCTCTATCACACCATATACAAAAATTAACCCAAAATACTTCAAAGACCTAAATAGAAGAACAAAGGCCATAAAACTCCTAGAAGAAAATGTAGGGCAATATCTTCAAGAGCTTGTGGTAGGCAATGGTTTCTTTGACTTTACACCCAAAGCACAAGCAACAAAAGAAAAAAATTTAGGTAAATGGGACCTCCTCAAAACTAAAAACTCTTGTGCATCAAAGGACTTTGTCAAGAAAGTGAAAAGACAACCTACTCAATGGGGGAAAACATTTGGAAACCACATATCCAATAAGGATTTAATATCCAGAATATGTAAAGAAATCCTACAACTCAATAATAAAAAGACACAAAACCCAATTAAAAAATGGGCAAAAGACTTGAACAGACATTTCTCCAAAGGGGAAATACAAATGACTAAAAAGCACATGAAAAAATGCTCAACATCACTAGCTATTAGGGAAATATAAATCAAAACCACAGTGAAATATCATTTCACACCTACTAGAAATCTGGGGATTTTTCACTTTTCAGTTGTGTTTTGAACTCCAGTATTTCTGTTTGGTTTCTATTGACAATCTCGAAGGGATTTCCTTGTTGTTCATGCATTGTTTTTCCACATATCCTTTAGTTCTTTCTCTGTGTTTTCCTTTATATCCTTGAGCATATTGAGGATCCTTTTTTTTTTTTTTAATGTCTCTGACCAGTAAATCCAGAAATCCAGTCTACTTCATTGATGGTTTCTGGATTTTTGTCTTGTTTCTTTGGATCAGCCATAACTTCCTGTTTCTTGGTTTGTCTTCTAATCTTTTGTTGCACCCTGGACATTTTAATATTTTAAACTGTCAACTCTGGAATTTAGTACCTGAGCTGCCTGCTGCATGAGTTTGTATCCAGTTAGTGATATGACAGGCTTTCTTGAGTTCCAGGTGCTAATCAAAACAAACAAACCAAAGCTAAAAAGCATCTTTGCTGTCTTTGCAAATTAGCTCTGCTTTGGCTAGTGGTCTCCTTCAGCGATTAGCCCTCCTATCAAGAAGATCAGCCTAAGGCAAATAAGAAATGCAGGGTCATATCTGTCTTATCTGATCCCGAGTGGCTATGGAGCCATGGAACCTGCTTCCTTTTCTGCTAGAGGCCTTAGGAATTCCCCATTTATATTTTGTAGGAGTTCAGATGAATGCCCTGTAGTGGTTTGGAGCTGTATGTACCCCAGAAAAACATATTCTTAAACTTAATCCATTCCTGTGGGTGTAAACCCATTGTAAGTAGGACCTTTTGATGAGATTACTTCAGTTAATGTGTGGCCCAACCCAATCAGGGCAATCTTAATCCTATTACCAGAGTCCTTTGTAAGCAGAATGAAATTCAGAAACAGAGCGAAAGCTGCTGGAAGTAAGCTCAAGGTCAATGGAATCTGGAAAAGAAGGGAGAGGCCAGAAGAGAGTGCCATGTGTATTGCCATGTGACAAAGGAGCCTGTGACCATGGAACACTGGCAGCCAGCCCCAGAATGTCAGTCTTTGGGAGGAAAGCTTTGCATTGATGATGCCTTGACTTGGACTTTTCTTAGCCTCAAACTGTGAGCTAATAAATTCCCATTGTTAAGCCAACCTATTGTATGGTATTTGCTTGAGCAGCCTAAACAGCCCCTTTGAAATAGACCTCCTCCCCCTCTTGGGTACTCTCTTGAGTGACTTAATGCAAGTAGTCCTTTGCCCCAGGACTCTTCAACTTAATTGTTTCCCACACTGTCCCACCTCTCTGCAAGCAGCTTGTCTGCTCTCAGGACAAACTCTGGGAGGGCGAGCCCAAGATATGTTCCCTGGCTCAGTCTCTCAGACTTCCACCTGATAGGTTGGCCCTGACATACATGCATTCCAGTATGCACACAGGAGCCACTCTACTCCTTTGGGATAGAGACAGGGACCCAGGATGGGACCCCAAGTAGGCTCCACCCTGTGTTGTAGAGGGGGTGGGGGAGTGACCATCAAGGGCATCAGGAGCTTCTTTGGCTTTTGAAGCTGCATTTTCTTGACTCAGCACTTACCCCAGTAAATGCAGTCCTTTAACTGTTTTCATATTTTTTAGAAAGGTTACTACTGCCTTTAAGATTCCTCTGCCACCTTTGCCCAAGGGGAGTTGGAACAATGGCCACCTCAGAGCTGGCCCCAGTGATCTGAAGTAGATGATCAAAGGTAGAGATCTGGGGTCAGACCACACAACCCTGGAGTTTGGAGGACTAGATCTTTATGTCCCACCCTGCCACCAGCAAGCTGTGCTAGGAGCCCATGCTCCAGTCCTCACTGCTGACTGCCATGAGGCTGGAGAAGAGTGAATGGTAGCTGCTGCAGCAAGGGTGAAACTCATCTGTATTTATCACAATTTACCAGCCTCTTCCTCTTGCTCCTCCCTGGATTCTGCACAGTCTTCACTAGACTCCAGAGTTTCAAAATAGTTGATTCAGAAAGTTCCTGCCAGTTCAATACTTGTTTTGGTGGAGATATTGATTTCTGGAGCTTTCTATTCTGCCACCTTCCCACAATCCTCCCCCACCTGTTTTTGTAAATAAAATTGTTTTGGAACAGAGCCACACCCATTCATTTATATATTTTCTATGCTGTTTTTGTGCAAGTCTACTCAGGTTATCTGTTTTTTCTTGAGTGAGTTTTGTTAGTTTGTGTCTTTCAAGCATTTTGTCCATTCCATCAAAGTTAAAGATGTGAATTGGCCTAAAGAAATTCACAATGTAACTTTATTATCTTCTTGATATATGTAGGATTTTTAAAACTACCCCCTTTCATTCTTGCTACTGATAATCTCTTTTATCTTAATAAGTATGGTTAGAGGTTTACCAAGTTTTCTGATCTTTTCAAATATCTTAATTTTAGTTTCATTGATTTTCTCTATTTTTCAATTTTATTGATTTTACATTTTATTGATTTTTACTGTGGTCTTTTTAATTTTCTTTCTTCTGCTTGCTTTGGGTTTAGCTTGCTTTTTCTCTTTTTGTTTCTAATTTCTTTTTTTCAAAGATTTATTTATTTTATTTATTTATCTCCCCCCACCCTGCGCCCCTGCATTGTTTTCGTGCTTGCTATCTGTACTCTGTGTCCATTTGCTGTGTGTTCTTCTGTGTCTGCTTGTCTTCTCTTTAGGCAGCACTGGGAACCAATCCTGGGACCTTGCAGCATGGGAGAGAGGTGCTCAATCTCTTGTGCCACCTCAGCTCCCTGGTATGCTGCATCTCTTCTTGTCTCTCCTCTGTGTCTCTTTTTGTTGCATCATCTTGCTGCGCCAGCTCTCTGCTTGGGCCAGCACTCCGCATGGGCCATCTTGTGGCCCGGGCCAGCTTGCCTTCACCAGAAGGCCCCTAGAATCGAACCCTGGGCTTCCTATATAGTAGATGGGAGCCCAATCATTTGAGCCACATGCGCTTCCCTGTTTCTAATTTCTTAATGCAAAAGTTTACATCATGAAGTTTAGATCTTTAGTCTTTTCTTCTTTAATGTCCTAAATTTCTTCCTAATCACTGTTTAAGGCATACCCTACAAATTTTGTCATGTTTTCTTATCTTTTATTTCAGTTTAAAATATTTCTTATTTCCCTGTGATTTCTTCGGTAACTTATGTGTTACCCAAAAGAGTGTTGGTTAATTTCTAATCTGTGACATTTTCCAATTATCTTTCTCTTATTTATTTGTAGTTTAATTTACTTGTGGTCAGATAACATGCTGTGTATGATTTCCTTTCATTTAAATTTATTGACACTTGTTTTTTCTGCTTAACATTAATTCTATTTTGATGAATATTCCATATGCTCATGAACACAATGTGCATAATCCTTTTGTGTGAGTTTTCTATAAATGTCAATTCAGTTAAGTTGGTTGATAGTGTTATTCAAGTGTTCTATATCCTTTCTGATTTTGTTTTTGTCAACTTGTTCTATAAGCAACTCTGAGAGAAAAATGTCTAAATCTCCAAGTATAAATGAGGATTTGTCTGTATTTCCTTTTTGTTCTATCAGTTTTGCTTCATGTATTTTGAAACTCTGTTATGAGATGCATAACCATTTAGCATTGTTCTTTTTGATGAGTCAACCCTCTTCTCATTATGTCTTGTCCTTTATTATCCCTGTTTATATTCCTTGTTCTAAAATCAACTTTGTCTAATATTCGAACCCTGACCTCCTATATGATAGCTTGTATTAGTCGGGGTTCTCTAGGGAAACAGAACCAAAAGATGATATCTATAAATAGTATGAAATTTTATAAAATTATCTCATGTGACAAGTCCAAATTCTGTAGAGCATCCTGCAAGCCAGGGACTCCAATGAAAGTCCTTGATGAGTTCCCCAGGAGATGCTGTCTGTCTGAAGTAGAGATGGAAATTCTCTCTCTGAATGCTGAAATCATTCTCCTTTTAAGGCTTCAACTGATTGGATGAGATGTCTCTCATTGCTGACAGCAGTCTCCTCAGCTGATTGTAGATGTAATCAGCCATCCAAGCAATCAGCTCATTGATGATTTGTTGACTAAAGTCAGTGAAATGCCCTTATATTGCAATTAGTGCAGTGCTTTCTTGACCAAACAACTGAGTATCATTACCTGGTTGAGTTGAAACCTTAGCCTAAACATCACAATATCTTTTTCCATTTTTAAAAAACTTTTAGCTTATCTGTATTTTTATATATAAATGAGTTTCTTATAATCAACATATTATTGGGTCTTGCTTTTTTATCCATCTGAGGATCTCTGCCTTTTAGTATGAATGCTTAGACCATTTATATTTGATGTAATTATCAATATTGCTAGATTTACATCTAAAATAGTGATTTTTAATTGTTCTTTGTTGTATTTTTCTTCTTTCCATATCTTCATTTGGGGTGAGTACTTTTTATGATACCATTTTGTCTCCATGTTTGGCTTATTAGCTAAACCTCTTTTGTTTTTTATTGGCTGTTCTATGGTTTACACTGAACCATAATTTTCACTGATTTGATGGTCTACATAAAGTTATATCACTTCACATATAGTATATGAACTTTATAATAGTATATTTGCATTTCCCTCTCTCTTCCCTTTGTATTGTTGTATTGTTGCTATACATTTTAATTCTACATGTTATAAACCCCACAATACATGGTTTTTGTTTTTTTTTGTTTTTGTTTTTGTTTTGTTTTTTTTTGCTTTAAACAGTCAATTACCTTTTTAAAAGATCAAAAAAAATGGGGAAAATGTATTTCAGATTTATCTACATATTTACTGTTTTAAGTGTGCTTCATTTCTTTTATATAGAAACACAATTTCCACCTGATACCATTTTACTTCTTCTCAAAGGATTTCCTTTAATATTTTTTGTAATACAGGTCTGCTAGTGATAAATTATCTCAGTTTTTGTTTCAGCTCCATTTTGAGCTGAGTATAGAATTCTGGACTGACAAGATTTTTTCTTTCAGCATTTAGAAATGTTATTTTAGTATCCTTTCACCTGCATGGTTTCTGAATAGAAGTCTATTACCTTTATCCTTGTATACATAATGTGACTTTTTCTTCTCTAGCTGCTTTGTAAGATTTTCTCTTTATTGTTGGTTTTCAGCAAATTTATTACGAGGTACCTTGGTATATCACTATATATTTCTTCTACTTGGGGTTTGTTGAGTTTCATAGATTTGTAGGTTTATAATCCTAAAATTTGGAAATTTTCAGCTGTCATTTCTTCAAATATTGTTTTTCCTCCCTGTTCCTTCCAAATTCCAATTACAAGCATGTTAGACCACTTGATATTTTCCCACAGGTCACAAAAGATTTGTTCTTTTATTTCAGTCTGTTTTCCTCTATCTGCTTCATTATGTCTTCAAGTTCACTGATCTTTTCTTCTTTAGAGTCTAATCTGCTTTTAATCCCATCCATTGTATTTTTCATTCCAGTATCATGTTTTCCATCTCTATTGAGTTGCATTTGAGTCTTTTTTATATTTTCCACTTCTCTCTTCATTATGTTTACATTTTCCTTTATATCCTTGAGCATATTTGAGATTTTTAATAGTTGTTTTAGTGCCCTTGTATGTTGATTCCATCCTTTCTTCTATTTCTTATGCTGTTTTTATTGATTGATTTTATTTATTGATTGATTGAATTTTGGTCATATTTCTTGCTTGTCTGCATGCCTGATAATTTGTGTTTAGATGCTGTAAATTTTACATTTTTCAGTGCTGGATATCTTAAAGAGTGCTGTATTTTGTTCCTATTGTTCTCACATTTTGCTCTCACTGCAAATTATACTTGCAGATCAATTTGATCCTTTTGAGGTTTGATTTTAAGATTTGTTATAATGAGTCCAGAGCACAATACTCTGGGAAATTATTCTGAGGATAATTTAGCCCTACTTGTAAGGCATGATTTTGTGAACACTCTACTCAGTGCATTACAAAGCCACTCAACTTTGACTTATAGAAACACAAACTTTTCCTAACCCTATATAAACTCTAGGAATTGTTCTGCCTACTGCTTTCTGGGATTTCTTTCCTTGGCCTTGAGAGTTTCCTCTCAAATATGCACAAATAAGTAATCTGACAAAGAGTCAATGAAATTTCTACAGATTTCTTAAACTCTCTCTGTAACACCTTCCTCTTGAGTATTCTGTCCTGAAATTTCTAACCTTCTTGATACTCTTAAACCCTAATTTCTGTCTCTTTAACTCAGTGAGATTTCTGGGCCCTCTTGGGTTTCCCTGCCCCGTCCTGCACTGCACTTTGGGAGTTGACTCCAGGCAGTAAATTGAGTCATCAGAGGGCTCACTTAATTTATTTCCCTTCTCTCACCTTCTCAGTCCTGTGATGTTTTCCAGTGTCTGTAAACTGTTGTTTCAGATATTTTGTCCAGTTTTATATATTTTTTAATGGCCAAAGGGCAGTTACCATAGAATCTAATTCT
Organism: Tolypeutes matacus; assembly: GCA_026826555.1. NCBI lineage: Eukaryota > Metazoa > Chordata > Mammalia > Cingulata > Chlamyphoridae > Tolypeutes > Tolypeutes matacus. The sequence continues at coordinate 1,556,044 of JAKSZT010053763.1, read as the reverse complement.
TCCTGGGCAGAAAAAGTCATCCGTTGAGTTCTTAATTTCAGTTATTATAGTTTTCAATTCTAGAATTTCCATTTGATTATTTTTAATAGTTTCCAGTTTTCCAAGAAAATTCTTCATCTTCTCATCTGATATACTGAAGATATAAAATATGAAACATAAATATTTTTAAGTCTATGTCTGATAATTCCAATATCTGGGTCTGTCTTTGGTCTTTTTTTTTTTTTTTTTCCCTCTTAATTTTAGGTCAATTCTTGTCTTTTTGTATGCCTTCCTATTTTTTATTGTGTTTCTTTGGATTCTCTTTCATACAGAGAGGATTTACTTTTGCTTCTAGCAGGCAGTTAGTAAGGGACAGATTACATTTACCAAATCAGAGACTGAGCTGATTTGTAGCTGGGGTTTAGTCCTTGTGAGAGCTGATCTGCTTACTGTTTGCTCTTTCTCTTAGGGTGTAACCCTTTAGGGATTCACCTGAAAGCCTGGGATGTTTGACAGGACCTCTTCTCCTTAGTGGACTTTGAATGACAATTATTGTCCCCCCAGGCCCATGAAACTACCACAAGTAGTAGTGACCCTGCTCAGCTTCTCAGGATCTCAGCAGCAGTAGCATTTATGATTGGCAAATGTCTTGAGGAGAAAAGGTACCAGATGTCAGGTTCCCCTCTCTATACTTCTGATCCCTTTGGCATCTTGCCACTTAAAATCCTTGCTACAAATTGTTGCTGACTTTGTAGCTGTATGATTCTGCCAAAAACAGGTTTATTTATATTTTGTCCAGCTTTTCTAGTTGTTTTTGGTGTAAGGGTTAGTTTGGAGCAAGATAGCCCACCATTGCAGGAAATGAAACTCAGTCCTGATTTCTTTTTAATAATATTTTTTGAACCTGAGAGGACAGAGGCTGTGCCCAATAATGAAATCTACCCAACTAAAAACCTCCCTGTCCTCAAGGCTAACTCTAATTCCTTGATCATCAAGATCTTAAACGAGGAATAGACCCCTCTCTAAGTACCTCTGGTAGATACACTCTTCAGTAGAGCCAGACAGAATCCTTGAACTCAAATAGAGCCAGGGTCCTTGAACTCAAACATTTCAAGCAGAAGATATTTACCACCATGACATGTCATAGTGACCTAAAATAATATGTGCTTAGGAACTATAATGTTAATATCCACAATTTCCATGAAAAGGAAAAACCATAATGGTAGTTGTCAGTGTATCCAGACCCCAGAAGTTGAATTTTTCTAATAATATAGCATAAAAATTGTCAGCCCAGGTCCCTGTCCTAAACTCTAGGACATCTTCCCCCTGGATGCCTAACAGTACCTCTGACTCAACAGGTCCAGGCTTAACTTATCATCTTTCCCCCAAATCCCTACTTTTAAGCAAAAATTCCTAAAAGGATAAGTGTGGAATTGGAGAAGGATAGAAATGGGGGGATGGAGGCTTTTGCATTTTGCCTTTTGCTCTTCTACACCATGAAAAAAGTTTTGAAATCATGAACAAGAATAGCTCTTAAAATAAAAATGAACCTGTTTCTCCCATATTCCTTTCATAGTCATTAAGGTGAAAGACTGAGGAGTCATCCTTGATGCCTGGTTCTTCTTGGCACTAGACCCTCAAGCTTGCCCTTTCTTTCCAATCCCACCATCATGCCTTAATGACCACATCCATTCCCATTCACATGACTTCTAGAGCCTCCATCTGGGTCTTCCAACCTACTGACCCCTCTCCCAGTCCTTCTCCACTACCTAGAATTCGTTTCTGAAGTGTCACAAAGGCACGCCCTGGCATCCTCTTCTTTAACATTGCTTCTTATTGCTGGGCCACAGGATACTGTCCTAGTTCCTTTGGATGGAGTAAGAAACTCTTTACAACCTGGCCTTAGCCAACCAAACAGATCTGAATGAGCTTGCTTGCCCAGCCAAACCCCCCTCACTTAGCAGATCTGGGCTAAGTTTCTTAACATATCAGAGCTTCTGCTTGCTCATATATACAAATGGCTGTGATCGTACTCATCCATAAGATTTTTTTTTTTTTTTTTTTTTACCGGGAGGTCCCGGGGATCGAACCTGGGTCCCTCCATATGGGAGACAGACGCCCAACCAGTTGAGCCACATCTGACCCCCCATAAGATTTTCATGAGGACTGAAGATAGGATATGTAAAAGGGCCCTGCCTGGTACTAGGTGAATTCTGGCCCTCAATGATATTAATCTCCATATATATATATATATACATACATAAAAAAACCCATGCTCAAGCCCAAGGCTGCTTGCTACTCAAATTCCTACCACAGTGCCATTTCTTGTTGTGATGTCATAAAAATAACATAAATTTTGGGGTCTTAATGGCTTGAATTAAATTCTGGAAAATGGTTTAACCTCTTGGAGCCTCAGTTTTCTCTTCCAAAAGAAGGGAATAATATAGTGATCTCCCAGGGTTGCTTGGAAGATTAAAAGAGCTCCTAACACAGTAGTCCTTCAATAAATGCTAGTTTGCTCAGTAGCCTCCTGGACTCCCTGTAACCCTGCAACACTCTCTATTCAGCATCCTCACTCAACCTTCAACACCCGGCTTCCATGTCACCTGTTCTGTGGTCCTATAGCCCGAGTGGGTTAGCATTCTTTCAGGATGTGGCAGGAAGAATAATCATCTCCCAAAGATGTCTACAGGCTTTGGTAGAAGCTCACCATCATCCTAAGGAACTGAGAGAGAGAGGGAGGGAAAAGAATGTATGCTTCGTCCTCTCCCTCTTCTGGACCTCTCACCTCCTGCCAATGTCTCCTATTGGCTGAACTCACTGGAAACCAGAGGGCTAGTGGACTAGTTAGCTTCTGCTAGGTTATACCATGGTAACCAACAATCCCAACATCTCAGTGGCTTCTGGCAATGTAGATTTGTTTCTTGCTCCTGTCACATGTTGCCTGTACTCGTACTCCATGTATTGACTTCATCCTAGGACCAGACTGAAGGAGCAGCCCCCATCTGGGCCATGCCATGTCTCATGGGACAGAGACAAGAGTGAGGGTGCAGTGATGGGATGGTTTTTGTTAAAGTACCTGCCAAAAATGGCACAGGTCACTGCCACTCACTTTCCATTGGCCAAAGTGAGTCACATGAAAAGTTCTGGTGTTAGTGGATCAAGAAGTAAAATCCTTTTGCATGGCAATAGGTAGAGATGTAAACTCTGGCCACAGGGAGGAGAAATGAACATATGGAAAAATGCAATTTCTTTTATGGAGGTCAGACCCTGGGGCATAAAGCAGGATGAAAATCTGAAGGATAGAGAATATCCAACATAACAATCCAAATTCCAGTTCCCTTGGTAGTCCCCCAGAATGTCTTTTATAGCTGACTGTTAAAGCCAGGCTCCAATCAAGGACCATGTGTTGTATTTAGTTATTAATTTCTCATGCCGTTACTTGTTTAAGAGTCTGACCAGTTGCTCCAGAGTATGTTGCCCATTCTAGATTTGTCTGATTGCTCCATACTTTTCTATGGCTAGAAGAGGGAGGTGAGAGCAGTTTTATATGAGTTGAGATAGGAAAAAGGAAAAGATAGCATTCTTAGCTTCCTGTCTACCCCCGACTCACCTAATAGAGGTTCCACCTAAGACTCCCTTACCCTGGAGTAAGGTTGGATGGCAGAGATGACCAGCTGCCAACCATAGTTGGGTTTCTCAATCCATGGTTTGAAGTGGTTGCTCTGGGAGGCAGCTGTCCTGCCAAACACAACCTTTCTCAGTCCCCCTTGTGTACATGTGTGCTCAAGTAACTAGATCTAGCCAGTGGGCTATGAGCAGAAGTGAAGGATGTCACTTTGGGGGGTGGGGCTTATACAAAAGCACTATGATCGGCTTCACCACTCTTTCTTTCTCCATCTACCACCTAGATGCAGAGGACTCCCAGGCTCCAGAGGATGGAAGAGGTGCAAGAAGGAAGAAGCCTGGCTCCCTAATAATCACTGCATGGAGAAAAGCCACCCACAGCCCAGCACCATCCACACCGGACAATTAAGTGAATGAAAATTTAACTGCTATTGTGTTAAGCCACACCAGGCCACTGAACTGTTGTTCATTTGTTAAAGCAAGTAGGGATACTCTAACCACTGGAAATAGATCATCCTTTCCAAGCTGCTGACTAAATATGGGACATAGGATCAGACACAGGAGGAGAAAGACACTGCCCAGGAGATGTGGTCCTAGATGTTGAGATTCCCAGTGAAAAGGGCCTCCCTGGGCTGTCTGCCCTGGTTTCAGGCTGTCCTGTCAGAATGCCTAGAGTCACAGAGGATATGGCCAGTGCTTCTGCAACTCCTCACCCCAGGCTGTGGTGCTGTGAAAAGCTCAATGTTGGATTCCAGGGCTTGGCATCTCCAGATTGGAAGGAACATTTAGGGCATCTTAGAATAATAGTTTTGTTTTTTGTTTTGTTTTACCAGGAGGTCCCGGGGATCAAACCTGGGTCCTCCATATGGTAATCGGGAGCTCAACTGCTTGAGCCACAGCTGCTTCCCCAAAGTAATGGTTTTTGTTGAAGGAGATGGCTTAACCCCCTATTGTCCCCCTCTCAGGAAAGCGTACTGGAAGACAAGGGACTGAGGATGGTGTTATTGTAGAGCAGGGGTTCTTAACCTTTTTTTGTTCCACGGATCCCTTTGCTAGTCAGGTGAGAACCAGGGACCCCTTACCAAGTCCACACTATACTGTGTATTATTTAATAATTATATCACACCCACACCAACAGGTCCCCACAAGAATAATGCTTTTTTGAATTTCAATTCAAGCTCACAGACCCCTTGTTAAGAGCCCCTGTTCTAGAGGTAATGTTCACTCATTTATATTAAAATATAAATTATTCACAAATCATCAGTAAGAATGAATTATTTGGGGTACCTCTCAAAACTGGAAACAATATTCTAATAAGATGCTGCCATTTGGAAGTGCAGGTCTTAACCAATCTTCTGTCTGCTCCTCTCCAACTTTCCTGACAAATCAATCTCTACTTGCACAACTCCAGTGCCAGAGAGCTCACCATCACCTGAGACATTCAATTTCATTGACGGACAGTTAACTGTTAGAAAATCCTTTTATATTGGTCTGAACCTGAACTTCCACCTATCACAAGTAATCCCAACCTCTGTAGACACCATATATGAATGAGCCTCTTCCCTCTGATCTACCAGACAGCATGAGCTTGGCTCCTCTGCAGAACAAACCAAAAGTTTGCCCCAAATGCATTCACCATAGATCCCTTAAATTTGCGCAGCACACTTTTGCTGTTTCTAGAGCCATTTCATGCATGTTCTCAATTTATCCTTACCACAACATCCATTTTGCAGATGAGGAAACTGGAGCCCAAAAAGCCCAGAGGTTGCACAACCAGTGAGTGGCAAACCGGGTGGAAACTGAGACTGTGAGATTGCTCTTTCCATTATACCACAGCTCCCTCTGCAAGGCAGAGCTTCCCTGGCTCTCTAACTACCTCATGCCTCCTGGAGCTCAGCCTGCCTTCTTGGCTCTGCCTGGCCCTCCAGAACCTTTGGCCTCATTGGGTGTCTTAGTTTGCCAGGGCTGCTATAACAAATACCACAAACTGGTTGGCTTAAACAATAGGAATTTATTAACCCACAGTTTTGGGGTCTAGAAGTCCAAAATCAAGGTGTCTGCAGGGCCATAGTTTCTCCGAACACTGTAGTGTTGGTGGTGGCTTGCTGGTAACCCATAATCATTCTCTGCCTCAGTCACATCGCTGTCTGTTTCCTTGTGTCTCCTCCTCTGGCTTCTACCAACTGTGTCCAGATTTCCTCTACTTATAAGGTCTCCAGTCATGTTGGATTAAGGCCCACCCTGACTCCATTTGGCCATATCTTAGTACCTTTGAAGACCCTATTTACAAATGAGTTGATGCATAGGATCAGCAGTTAGGGCTTGAACACATCTTGTGGGGGACATGATTCACTCCCCAACAGTGGGGCAAAGAGTTCAGGGGTGCACCTGGGGGCCCATAACCTCCCAGGATGAGCCTGCAGCCCATGGAGTCACTTGTGTCCCAGGCCCTTGGGCTCCGATGACCCTCAAGGCATCAGGGAGCTCTGCCAGCAGGAGAAGCCATGAGACCATCCTTGGGACCCCAGAGGCCCAGGGACCCTGGGACTTTTGTGTTTCTCTCCATCTCTGATGGAGACAGTGAAGTCCCCATGATTAAGAGGCTTTGAGAGAGAGCCTCAGCCTCAAATCCCAGCTCTGCCATTCACTCACAGAGAAAGCCAGGTACGTTACATCATCTCTCTGAGCCTCAGTTTCCTCCTCTGTAAAAAGGAGATGCTAATGCCTAACCTCACTGGATGATTGTAGGATTTTAAAGGAGCTTTTTGATTGAATATCTGCATGGATAAATAAGTGCTCAATAAATGATAACTAGGTTAAAAATACTGTCATAGCTATTAGGAGCCTTAAGAACCATCAAATCCAGCCTTCCTAACCTAAATGGGAAAACCATGGCCCAGGGGTTATGTGACTTTGCTAAAGCCACAAAGCTTCAAAGTGGCACTCCAGAGCATCTACCAGGCCAGCACACTAAAGCCTGCATGTCATCATTTGTATGACCCAGGCCTTTGCCAAGAGTAGCAGAGAGCAGGTGACTTGTTTGTTGGAAGTATTCAGAGACACCTAGTGCAGGCCTTGCCTCTAACGATCCCACTTTAGTGGCTGTCTTGGTGCTTCCCTGCATGATGTGTTATGCTTCTAGAGAGGGGCGGGTTTCCTGGTCCCCTTTTCACATATGAGGAACCCGTGTTTTTTCTGCCAGCCACTGCAGCTTCTCCCCACCCCCCCATGGCCACCTGTTGTGGTCCCCAATAGTCTTTAAACACCAGACTAGATCCATTTTAGTCTTTTGAGGGGCAAAGCTTTCTAAAATATATTGCTTTCCTAAGTCCCAAATGCAGAACAAGTGTGTCCCTGATAATTCAGGCCATTATGACCATCTGTGTTGTTGTCTGCTCAGCTACAGTGGCCCAGAGATTTATAGACACATTGGGACTTGAAGGGGACTGGACAGAGTCTGGTTTAGAAACCCACTACAGGGAGAAGATTCCTCCAGTGAACAGGGCCAGCTGGGCCCAGTGGCATACCTAGCATATCTGACAGCTGAAGGGGATCGTTCCTTAATCCCCCTTCCTGGACACAACAAAACTATTTTTGGTAATAATCATGAAATGACATTAATAATGATGATGATGGCAAAAAGGAAATCAGACAGTAAGCTTTTATTGAACTTCATACCAGTAAAAAACTAAAATAAAAAATTATTATAATACAAAATAGGAAAAAAAGTACTTTTAATTTACATCAAAGCATTTTTAAAAAGAGGAAGACCTTAAACTTTCATTTTTGGTCATTTGAGGTTTAATAACCATAAAGTAAAAATTTAATAAGAATGAATACTAAATTTGTATTTCAAAGATATTCAAATTCAGTAAAATATTTCTTATACAAACTGAAATTTGCACTCACAAACGGAAGTATTACACCTTGCAATTTGCACCGTTTCACTGTTTTGTTTGCTTGCTGGTTTGGGGGGATGATTTCTGTCTGCTGTTATTTTTTTTAACTTTTTTTTTTTTTGGAAGTAATTACAGATTCACAGGAAGCTACAAAGGTAGTAGAGAGAGGTCTATGTATCCTTCCCCCAGTTCTCCCTTGGTGACATCGTACATTAATTCATGATAGTAAAATATCAAAAACAGATGCAAATGTTCTCGCTGTCCTGATTTTGTGATAATCAGGGTAGGCTAAACATTCGCTATATTTGAAACCGTGCATGTGTCCCCAGACCTAGTTTTTCTCCCTAGGTCTGGTTGTTAGAAATACTGCTGATAAACGAAGCCTGATTTATTATATGACCATCCTGTATGGGAAATGACTGTAACTCTAGGTATCTTTGGTCAACCTTAAGAGATATAGCAGGGGGACGGATGTGGCTCAAATGGTTGGGTGTCCATCTCCTACATGGAGGGACCTGGGTTTGATCCCTGAGACCTCCCAGTTAAAAAAAAAAAAAAAAAAAAAATATATATATATATATATATATATATCATCATCAAAGATGATGACATAACAGGAGAGTGACACAAGGGAGAGCCAAGATGAGACATGCTGAAAAACCAGGAGCTAAGGTGGCTCAGGCATATCGGAGGCTCCAAGGATCGAATACAATTGAAGACAGGAGAAGGATGAGAAGAGAGGGCAGGAAACAGACACAGAGAGTTGCCCAGCGAATGGACACAGAAACAGCAAAAACGGGGGGAGGGGGGGCGGTAAAAATGGATAAAAGTAAATAAATAAATCCTTTTTTAAAAAGTATAGGGGAGTAAGATACAGACTATAGTTAGTAGTAATACTTTGACGATGTTCTTTTATAATTTGTTAACAAATGTTTCACGACAATGCAGGGTGTTTGTGGTGGGATGATGTGTGGGAGCCCTGTATGATATTATGCATGTTTGTTTTGTAAGTTCACAATGTTTACTGAACACTTATAGTTTATGTATGTTCATGTATGAATGATATTCTTCAATAAATTGTTTTTTTTTTAAAATCAAAAACAGGACGTTGACATTGGTCAAATGTGTGTAGATTCATGAAACCCCCACGACATTCAAGATATAGAAAAATCACTTCTTACAACGATGTCTCTGTGTTTCTGTTATAATGTGTAGACACAAACAAAAACTTCAGATTGTCTCACAAAATGACAGATTTTAAGTCACTCAAGTTCTCTTTTTCTTTACAATCCCTGGGTTACCAGTGTTGACAGTGAACCTACCATTGAAACACAGGAAATATGAATGGGCTGTGCTGGAAGCCATCTCCAACGATTGCAAACTTCACAACTCATTCTTTACATTCATGTGTGTGTTGGGGCCACCTGTATAACTTTGAGTTCCTGGAGTAACTTCATGTAGAACACAGCATGAATGAAAAGATGTCATAAGGATGTGCTTATCTGAAGCTTACATAGATATTATGAAAGCTCAATAAGAACCACAGCAGTTGTTGAGAATTTAAACCAACCAAAGCTTTGGGGCAGGGCGCAGGAGGCAGTGTTTTATTACTGACAATGTATAGGATTGTGGGCACATGGTGATGATAAAAAGCAGACCAACTTTTAGCCAGTTTTTTTTGTTGTTGTTAAATTCACTGCAGGTAATATTCCCCTTCTGGCCTCACCCCCTGCAGACCCTGCCTCTGCCTCACCCATGCTGCTTGGCTGCTGGGGCCCCTGCTCTGGGGCTTTGCAACACCTTCTGGCCCAAGTTCAATTTGAAATTCCAGCCTGGACTTTGTACTTGGGATGGATGTAAAGTTTGTAAACAGAGAGTTTCTGGAACTGGGTCTCTTCTTAGAGTTGTGTGGTCTGCTCAAGGGTGGCTGGCTAGGGAGGTAGAGGCTCAAACCAGCCTCGGCTCCCCTTGCCAAACTCTGTGCTCTGCTGCTACAGCCACATCTACCTAGGGGGTAGGGGAGGGTGGAGAGTGGCTTTGGTTCAGGCAGCAAGGACCTCTGTTCTAGAATCCTCCATTTAAGCGCTTTTAAATATCAGAACTTTCCCCCCATCTGCCTAGAAAATCTAAAAGTTCCCACCACAGGGGTGGATCTTGTCCTCGAGGGACTTAATGACTTAGTGGCAGAGATTCAAAGTAACCACCAGCACTTCTTTCCACCTAGAAGTTATTTTCCACCCAAAGACCTGGCTAGTGAAAGGGACAGGCTGCAGCTAAGACTTAAGGTGGTAGTAAGTTGCCACAAGAGAACCCAGCAGAGAGGGGCAGCATGCTCTGTGCTGTCATCATGCACATCCTCTGCTGGCTTCGAGCTTGGCATACAGTAGGTACTCAATAAATACTTGTGAGCAAATAAATGAACAGGCTCTAAGCCAGGGCTTGGGGTTACTTTTCCTCCAGCCGCCTCTTCCTTTCCTCAGAAGCTACCCAGATGCCATACTGGCTCTCCTACGGCCCAGGACATACTTCCGGGAGGGTCTTCTCATCAGAGGCAACTGCCAAAATGTCCACCACACTCAGGAATCTTATGAATGGAAAAAGTCTTTTAGATCACGGAATCTGACCCCCTCATGCCACAGAAGAGAAAGTTCAGGCTCAGAGAGAGGGAAGCATTCACTCTAAGTCAGTGCTCCTGTCAGAGGGCGTTTGAGTCTCCTCACCCAGCCACTGCCCACCCCCACCCCCTGTGACAAGGCTGCAGACCACCACAATGAGAGGGGATGGTGTGTGCCCCACCCATTCTGGGAAATGCCAGCTTCATCCCAAAATCCAAAACTCTAGGCTGGGCCTGTGCAAGGGAGTTTCGGGGACTCCCAGGCATGTGCGATTGGGTGGGGGGGGTGTGGCCTGGCTGGAGTCTTCCCCCACCAATGTGCCCAGGGCCTCCAGCCAGGGAGGGCGACATTCAGACCTGGACTCTAACCGCAGCTCTGCCTCCTACTGGTCAGTTGCTGCACCTGCCGAGGCCTATAAGATGGTGATATAATAGTGCCCACTTCACGGGGGCTGGGAGGACACCACTGTTATGTAGAACAATCTAGCATCTTTGCCTTGTGACCACAAAGGCCTCTTTACTTTTTTTCTTGTTACTGTTGTACGTGTTTTTTCAATCTCAGCCACTAAGCCATTAAGATCTCCCCATCCCTACCTCCACCTCTGCCCCGGCGCTGGGCCCCCTCGGGTTTGCTAGCAGAGGGTTAAGTCAAATCTTGACTTTCCCCTCGGGCAATTTCTGTTATCCCTCGGGGGCTGGGTTTCCTCACCAGAAAGATGAGGACAGTAGTACTTAGTTTTACAGGGACTGCAAGTAGGAGGGGACTAGAGAGTTGCTGGTGTATAGAAACTAAGACATGTTGGGGGAGGCAGGGGTGGTGATGGGGAAAAGGGGGCTGTCAGGCCTGGAGAAGTCTGTGGGCGGAAGGAGCAAGGGTGACCAAAGGAGAGCTAGGAGGAGGGCATTCAGGCTCGGCCTGAGGGGAAAATACTTCCAGAACCCCAGAGCAGAGTGTAAGAAGGCCTGCTGGCCAAACAAAGACATGGCCTCCGAGCTCCTCCCCACTCCCAAGCTCCTACTTTGTAGTTCTCCAGACTGGGGGAAAGAGAACCAGACACCACATCCCCCACAGTGACAAAGGCCCTCGGGAAGGACATTCCAGCAAGACTTCCACTTCCCTGATGGATTTATTTCGAACAAAGCATCTGCCCAGCCTCCAGACTTGCGTCATGGTGCTGGGGATGGAGGGAGGGCCTGGTTTGGAAAGGGGATTAGGCTGTCATCTCAAAAGCCCTGGAGATAGCTCGCTTGGCTTCCAGCATTGTAAATTGACAAAAATAACAAACACTGCCTTCCAGTCAGGCACCATCTCCGGCAGTTGCGGCCCCTCAGCCTGGCCCCAGGCCCCCTGGCGGCGGCCTCACACCTCACCAGGCTCCACCAGGCTCCACCAGGCCTCGGCAGCCCCCTGGCCATGTCCACACAGTCCAGGCCCACGGGGCCCCCGCCTGGCCCTCTGACTCCCAGAGAATCCCCAGAGCAGCCACCCACTGCCCTGGTTTGCCCCAAGTGACTTTGATATTCTGTTGGGGAAGCCCTGTCAACAAAGTAAGATTGTGCCTTACTGTGCAAGATGGATTTGGGTAAACCTCTCCTGGAGGCTCGGATGGACTTTCCCGCCCCTGAGGGATGAGGACTCTCTCACAGCAAGCAGCAGACCGCGGCCTGCTCATCAGGGTACACCATAGTGCCGGCTCTGCCCCAGCTGAGAGAGGTGTGTGGGGTCAGCGAGGTAGCACCCACACCACAGGGTACCCTGGTGGCCTTGTTCACTCCCTTCCCTCATCCACAAGTCACTAATGGAGCCAGCCCCACGCCAGGGGTTGTCTGGGCCGGTCACTTCTCCCCACAGAAGCTGAGAGTCCTGTGGGAGACACAGAAAAAGCCAAGTGCTAGAGGAATGCAGGGGCTGCGGGGTCTCGGTGCTGCTCACCTCACACGCAGACCGGCATGCAAGCAGACGCTGGCCAGCAGGACCCCTCCAGGAACGGCTGTCAGAGCCAGTCTGGAAGGGCCCAGAGTGGTTGGCCGGGGGCGGGGGCAGCCTGATACAGGAGCTCTAACCCAGAGTTCCCAAACTTCAGACGTCAACTTTATTCCACAAACTTACACAGCACTTACCACAAGCCAGGAACTGGTCTGGGAATCCCCACAGTAACTCCATGAAGCAAGTATTATTATTATCCCCATTTTTCTGCAGAAGAAACTGAGGCACAGGAAAGTAATGTGTCCAAATGGAATTTGAACTCAGGGTGCTCTGATGTCTCTTTCATGCCACCATGATTTTGTCATTTCCTCCTAAATAGCCTGTACCACTATTGGATTTTTTTTTTTTTTTAATGACAGCATTTTTCTTATCTAATAAATGTATTTTTAAATGATCTAGATCCAAAATTAAAAAAAAAAAAAAAAAGCAAAACTGCATCACTTAACAGAAGTAGAAAGCAATTAATGGTAAAAATGAGCCCAATTAAAACACAACACTATTACTCAGTTTTCCCAGATATTATATCCTATCCAGGGCTCTGAAGCTGAAAGCTAAAGTCTCCCATTGCTAAGGAGAGTGACAAATCTGATTCCTACAATGGCTTGGGACTCCACATAATCAGAAGGACGAAACTACCACTGGAAAAGAAACGACTCTCTCTATGTGATTCAGTGTAAATTAGTGCTACTATGTTCACATCAGCTAAAATAGTCTGAGATTGCAAAACCTGGATAGAATAGAGCAGGGGTCTGCTATTCACCCCCATATGCATTCCCTCCTTTTTACCTAAGCTTAGGAGAAGGGAGAAGATGAAAAGGAGGGCTAGAGGATTGGTTGGGTAATATATCAAGGTTAAGCTGACCAGAGCCTGGGCCTGGCCTGGGCTGGCAGGAAAAGTCCATCTCACAGGCCAAGTCAGGTGATGGCAGTGGAGCCCAGAGCCCCAGTGCCAGGAAGCTTCCCCTGGGTTCAGGTGAGAAAGTATGGGACCGGCTATTGATGCCTGTAATGCAGTGGCAGGAAAGGAACTCCTGTGGGCAATGCATTTGCCAGGAGGATGAGATGGGTTGGGGTGGGGGTTTGAGAGAACCAATGAGAGTGAGACAACCAATGAGAGTGAGACAAATGATGACTGAGATTGGGGTGGGGGTTGAGACTGGAACCACAAAGGAAACTCCAGATTCTGATCTAGAGCAGAGCAAGCTGACACCAGAGCCATCAGATCCTGGGTCTGAGAAAATGGGTTGTGTTTCAACTGCTACCTTTCTCCTGTATCTCAGAACCTAGGAAGAGGAGGAGCTAGAGACAAACCACTGGTCTGTCCCCACTGCTGGCCAGCTCTGTGTTCTCAGCACAGGATGGCTCCACTCTTGTCTTAGGACTTGCCCAGGTTAGGGACAGCCTCCCCTGCCTAGGCAGGGTCTTCCTTAGATTCACTGTTATTTACAGCCACACCTTAGTTTCAGGACACTAAGACACAGTGGCCGGCCACACGTGGGCCCTTTTCCCTCTACCCAAGGCATACAGCATGCCAGAGGGGTGATTTTCTCAGCTAGGGGAGATGTCATGGCCCCTCCACAGGGCAGATTGGGGGGCAGCCTCTACGGTTTGTCCCTAGGTCATAGTAAAGGACTGAGGGCACTGCCAGGCAAAGAGTCACAAAGCAGTGCTACTTTAGTTTCCTTATTGGTAAGCAAACACCATGCAATGGGCTGGCTTCAACAATGGGAATTTATTGGCTCATGGTTTTGAGGCTAGGAAAAGTCCAAACTCAAAGCATCAGCAAGGCAATGCTTTCTACCAGGACACTGTGGCATTCTAGGGCTGGCTGGTGGTGATCCTTGGCCCTTGACTTCTCTGTCACATGGCAATGCACATGGTGGTCTCTCCTGGCTTCTCAGTTCCATTGACTTTTGGCTTCTGGCTGCTCCTTCTGGCTTTCTCTCTCTGTGTGACATTCAGTACAAGGACTCCAGTAATAGGATTAAGACCCATCCTGATTTCAGCTGGGCCACACCTTAGCTGAGATATCCTCATCAAAATGTCCTACTCACAATGGGTTCACACCCACAGGAATGGATTAGGTTTAAGAACCTGGTTTCCTGGGGTACATATCTCCAAGCTACCCTAGTGCCCTGTCCTCTTTTATTCTCTCTCCTAAGGCAGAGGTGATGGCATATGGTTTCATCCACTCATAACCTCCTAATTGAGTTAGCTTTTTACTGCTGCTTAACAAATCAGCCACAAACTCAGTGGCTTACAACAATGTCCATTTATTAGCTCACAGTTTCAGTGGGACAGGCATCCGGCATGGCTTAGATGGGTCATCTGCTCCAGGTATCTCACAAGGCTGCCAAGTCGAGGTGCTGGCCAGGCTGTGTTGCTTTCTGTAGCTTGGGGTGCTTTTCCAAGCTCACTGGTTGCTGGCAGAATTCAATTCCTTCCTTTCAGCTCCCAGGGGCTGTCCTTAGGTCTTGCCTCTTGGCCCCCTTCACAGGCCAGCTCACAGCATGGCAACTTACCTCTTCAAGGCCAGTAGGAGAATCTCTGACCACAGGGAGGGCCCCAGTTGCTCATTTAAAGGATTCATCTGGTTAGATCAAGCCCATCCAGGACAATGCCCCTTTTGATCACTTTCAAAGCCAATCAGTTAGGAATCTTAATTATATCTGCAAAATCCCTTTTGTCATATAATGTGACATAAGTGATATCCAATTCATAGACCTGGTCCACCTTGAATGGGAGCAATTGTACAGAGTATGTATACCAGGGGGCGATCTTAGAATTCCGCCTACTACCTTTGCCTTATTCAAGATGACAACGGATGAATTTTGCTCTAATCTGTAATAGAAGCATAATCAGCAAGCCAGGAGATCTCTAAATTAAGGTAGATTTTTAAAACAGGAAGTGAGCAGATAGACTGTTTTCCTCCCTTATTTCAACATGTAGCTTATCATTTTGGGAAAGGGGGACACAGAAGCTGATATCACTTAAGACGATAAGAATAGTCTCTTTAACCCCATTTGGTTCTATGAAAACAGAAAGAAACAAATCACTGGCAGAACTGCTGGATACAGTTGTGTAGGTTGTACACTGTGCAATTCGGAAAGTGCTATTCACATCGAAGTCAATGACACATCTTGATGTTATGGAGTCTGTAAATGGCAGTCCTGATTCTGTGGTGAGAACAGAGGATCTCACAATTCCCTCCAGGGTCTCCCATAGCTGTCCCTAAGCATCCTGAGAGCTGAAGGCAAGTTGTGGGAATCATCAAGTGCAAAACCATTTGGGAACAAGCCTTGTTCCTCGGTCAGGTTTTTCAGCTTCCAATTAGCTGACTGCCCAGATTTCCCAGAGGGTTTTGGTCCCACTCTGAGCTCAGCACTCGAGGGTTGGCAAAAGGTGCTCTTCTAACTCCTTGTACCTGCCTGACACTTAGATACCTACTCATCTGCCCATCTCAACGTGGCACCTTTCCCCAGCCATTCTTGACTCCCAAAGGCCCCTCCACTGTGTTCCTAGGGCATCCTAGCCTTCCCAAAATCACCATGTCTGTCACCTTCTTTCTTTGCACTTTGGTTTGCCTAGGCTGAGCTGTGCTAGAGCAGGTTGGGTCATCTCCACACCATTGGAGCAAGCCCAGGAGCTGTACATGGCAGGGATTGGGTACACTGGGTGTCCTGAGCCAGATGTGAGCCTCCAGTGTCCTTTACTCTCCCATTGGAGATGCCTTGCCTTCTGTGGGTACTCTGGAATGGAGGCTGCCTCCAGTAGCCCTCCCTCATTGCCAAGGTCATGTCTGCCATGGCCCAGACCCTCCAGCCGAGGGAGGAGACCTCTAGCATGACTTCCCCACCCAGCACGAGGTACCTGGAACAGGAGAAGTGGAGGTTGATGAGCCTAGATCTGGACACGCAGAATATGGGATACCTGTGGCCACTCGGCTGGAGGCAGTCTTTGGGCAGCTGGATCCACAGGTCAGAACCTCAATAGCAAATCAGGATTGGGGAAAGAAAATGAGAGCTGAGTCAGAAGGTGGAGGACCCAGAAAAGGCCTCCCTGTGGTGTTACGGCGGGAGCTCTGGTTCAAATGCCAGCTCTGACACTTGGGCGGATGAGGTCATCTCTCCGTGCCTCAGTTTCCTCATTTATAAAGCAAGGATTAAAAAATTGCCATGTCCTTGAGTGAAATATGTGAGATAATATAAGGGGCGTGGCACAATTTCAGGCACAGAGAAAATGCCCCTCAACTTGTTTCCAGGGCTACTCTAAGTTGGCGAGAGGGCCACAGAACCCAGAACTGTACTGAGAAACACCCCTTCTCAATTGCAGGAGCCAGAAAACTTGCCCATGGGCATTAGGAAAAAGTTAGAGGGCATGGAGCGCAGGTCTGTTGTGTCTCCCAAAGCCATCTGTAGCTGGCATTAAAAGAATTTAAACCCAAAATGCACTGGCCTGCTCGCTTATTTGAGCTTTAACATCCTGCAAAAGAAGACGTGAGCTTAACTTTGCCTGCATCTGAAAGTTCCTCGTCCCTCCTCAGAGAAACCCTCCGCCTTCAGCCCCTTTGTCCTCAGCCTTCTCTCCTCTTTACCCTTGTTACCAGCTCTGAACACGTCTCTCTCTCTATCCGATTAAACCTCACTCCCCAAGGACAGATAAAAGCCTCTTTCTTTGTATTCTCAGCACCTAGCAAGGTGGTCTGGTACATAGAAGAGTCAAGAAAGTATTGTTTTTCCTTTTAAAGTAGAAAAGATGTCTTTTCTTAGTCAGCGGGGAGAAGAGACTCAAAAATGACCAGCAGAGGGCACAAGAACCATTGAAGCTGCAGAAGTGGACTGGGAGACTGAGAACTCCATCTGAGCAAGATTTCCTGGAAACACGTTCAGCAAATAACACATTTGTCATGGTCATTTTTCTGTCATATTCTTTCCCTTTTGCCTAGTCCTTGCAAAATGTGTCACTTGGTGGCTGAAAGTGCCTTCTGAACAGTACAGAGCTCAGCCTGCAAAAGATCTGAGCTCGGGAAACTCCCAGAAAGTCAAAGCCACGGTTTCCTTGTCCATCCAGATTTCAACATTTGGAGATTTAGATGAACTTAAGAGGAGATGAGAAAGGGCTGTGCCTAGGAAGGAGCACCCCACCTGCAGTGGCTTTGTGGCCCTAACAGGGATACCTTCCCAGGTCTCCAGAGGAGTCTGTCAGGGATCAGGTCAAACAAAATAGCCTGGGCTGCCACTGAAGGGAGTGAGCACCCTGTCACTGGGGGTTGCAAGGAACTGTTTCTCCTTTGGTATCAACTGTAAAGTGGGAGAAAACAATATATATACTCCAAGGATTTGTGAAAATTAAAAGAGAAGTAATGATGAAAAAGCATTCTGCCCAGTATTTGGATATTAAGTAGCAGGGGAAAAAATTAAACCATTGAGAATGCAAACAGGGGGGTACAAACCAAATCAGGTGATTCTGTGTTTCTAAGGTTCAAGGACTGTGAAACTAATGCAGGTTTTCATGGAAAAAAAATATTTTTTAATTATTTTTTAAAGCTAAGATAATACTTCTGCTATGTGCAGTCTAGACCAGGAATGGGCAAGCTATGGCCCATGGGCCAAATCTGCCTGTTTTTTTTATGGCCCATGAGCTGAGAATGGTGTTTACATTGCTAAATGGTTGAAAAAAAAATCAAAATAATAATAATATTTTGCTTCATGAAAATGACATGAAATTCAAATTTTGGTATCCATAAAGTTTTCTTGGAACACAGTCATGCCCATTTATTTATGTATGGTCCATGGCTGTTTGCACGCTACAATGACAGAGCTGAGTAATTGCAACAGAGGCTGACCCACAAAGCCTAAAATATTTACTCTCTGGCCCTTTACAGGAAAAGTTTGCAGACCCCTGATCTAGACTGAAACCTGGCAAGGAGAAGGAATTATCTGGTTCTTCCTTTCCTGTTTTTTTCATTCGAGGAAACTGAGACTTGGACAGGAGAAGGGACACAGCCAATGACAGCAGCAGAAAAAGCTTGGATGCCAGGGGTCCTGGTCTCATTGCTGGAGTGCCCTGGTGTGTTCTGCAGGGACATTTGGGCCTCTGAGTCTGTTCCTGGCACCTGGGGCAAGGACAAGGCAATGAGGGAATCACAGGTGTGATATGGCAGAGGAAGGGGCTACTCAGGAAAGCCCTATATGTGGGCACCAGGAGCACCGGGCTTCTATCTCCATCCTCTGGGTCATCTCCAATCAGCTTAGGCCAACAGGAGGGAGCCTGCGGGCGGGGAGGAGAGGCTGGTCCTAGCCTGGCTTCTGAGGAGTGGGGTGGCTGTGTCCTCCTCTAGGCCCCAGAGTCCTTACCTGCAAAGTAACATAACGCCAGTTGTTCCGCCTGTCTCCCAAGGGCCTGTGGGCACCCAATGAGACATGCTACTGGAGGGGTCAGTGTCCCTGGTTAGCCCACTGCTCCCCACCCCAGTCCCAAATCTTCTCTGGAGGAGACCAGACTTGTAGCCATAGTATTGTCCTGTGTCGTGGAGTAGGAGGTGTTGTGTGTCCCTGCTCACCTGGCTGAGGGGGAGAGGGCTAGCTGGAAGGAGACCCCTGGCCAGGATATGCAGGCTCAGAGGCAAACACCCCAGAACTTGTGGGGAGTGTGTGTGAAAGCGCTTACCTCCCAGGACTCCCAGGCCCAGTGAACCACAGAGCAGCTGGGACCTTTGGGTTTGTGGTTAGTGTCAAAGCCCTCCCCCTAGTTTTGAGGAGGAGAGCGCAGTGGCTTGGCTGTTGTTCTGATGAAAAGAAACCGAAAGGGAGAGAGAGAGGGCAACAGAAGGAAAGGGGGAAAAGCAAGAGAAGGAGAAGAACAAAAAGAGAGAAGAGGAGGGGGGAAACGGATGGAAGGAAGGGGGACAAAAAGAAAAGCAAAGAAGGGGAAAAAATAAATAAAGAGAAAAGGCAAAAAGGAAAGAGAAAACAGCCTGCTCCTGTTTAGGAGGGAGCTCTGGCCCATATTTCTGGCTGGAGTGCCCCTGCCTCTGTACACTGAGGGCTCTTGCTTTGCTGCCACGTGGTGGCGGATCCTCATGGAAGCCAGTTCCTCGGCCTCCTCGGGAGCCAAGCGGCGAGCCGGCCGGCCCAGCACCTGGCCTGGTTGGGTAGCGCCGATGGGACCCGGCGACCCCCGCGGACCAGGCAGCGCCGCGTCTTCACTGTCCTCGAAGTTCCAGTTGATACTCTGAGCCTGGACCGGGCTCCCGGGGCAGACCAGCGCCCAAGAGGGAGTCAAAACTCCGACGTCCGACCCCCCACATTTTTGAAGGGCCCCTGCGCGCCCGCGGGGGTGGGCACGAGCGGGTGGGTGCTCCACCCGCTTGCGAGGGAGGCCGCGGCCGAGGGTCTTACCCAGGGCACCCTCGCCCGGCCTCGGGGCCTGTGTCCCGCAGCTCTGGGCCCCACGCCACGCTATCCTACCGAGCCACGGCACCTGGCGGCCAAGACTTCCCAGCTCCATGTGGCCACCACGGCGCCACGGGTCGCACGACCCGACTCCGGATCCGAAGAAGCTGCGCCCGAGTTGTCAGGGCGGGGGCCGAGGATGGGAAGTGATATGGAAGCGAGACCCGCATAGTGAGTGTCCAAGGACCCAGAGCGGGCCAGGGGGTCGCCTCTGGTCTTCGGGTGGGCCAAGAACCCGGTCCTCGCCGGAGCGTTACCTGCCTCTCCATCTATTTAAACTCACACTTCCAAAGAAACCCACATATTAAAAACAACAAAACACACACACACACAAAATCAAAAAACAAACAAAAACCAAAGAGCAAAAACCTATAAAAACAAAAACGAAATAACCAAATCCAAAAGAATAAATTTGTAAATTACTTGAAAAGGGGGAAAACGAAGGCGAGAGAGGGGAATGTGTTTAAAGGCATTGTCATC
Organism: Tolypeutes matacus; assembly: GCA_026826555.1. Taxonomy (NCBI): domain Eukaryota; kingdom Metazoa; phylum Chordata; class Mammalia; order Cingulata; family Chlamyphoridae; genus Tolypeutes; species Tolypeutes matacus. The sequence continues at coordinate 1,536,004 of JAKSZT010053763.1, read as the reverse complement.
CGAAAAGCGATCTGACCCCGAAGCTCATAGGGTCTGAAATGGTTCAAAACGAAAGTCCACACTGGTACCAAACAACGAGGAGTTCGGAGTAGACCCGGCCCCGGCCATATGTTCTCTACAATGTAACGACTCTTGGCACCTAAGCCCTGTCTGCGTCCCTCACGCAGACACCCCTGCAGGTCCTTGTGGTAAAGGACGATTTCGAAGTTTGCATCAAGAAATGCGGTGCAAAGAGACCCGTTTCTCTAAACGAGAAAGTGCCGCGGCCATCCCCGCGGGAGATGGCGACCTGTCGGCGTGGGGGACGGGTAACTGGATCACCCCCGAGATCTCCTGTTTTGAGGACAGGACAGATGTCGTCAGTCTCGGGTCCCAATACCAAGGCGAAAGAGCCGGGCGCGGGCGAGGAAGTCCTGGCCGCGAGCCGCAGCCGGCCTGTGTCGCGCTGACCACCTGCAGCCCGGGCCGCCGGTCCCGGGAAGTGGGGTGCAAGGGAGCGAAAGGAACAGAAGGCGTCCAAAAGAAAAGACAGCGAGGGCTGAAATCGAGCTTCCTCGCGGGCGCTGCGGGACGCGGCAGAAGCGTGCGCGGAGAGAGGCGGAGCGCCGGGCGCGGTGAGCCCCGGGCGGCTGGGCGGACGAGGTGGAAGCGGGTGCGGCCCCTCGTGGGCTGTTTCCCACCCCTGTCAAACCGGGAAGGGTTTGGGGCCTACGGCAGGAGGCCGCTCTCTAACAGGAGGGGAGTTGAACATTCTAGAGAAAACTCCCCTTCCACCCCCGCCCCTAACTTCGTTTGACCGCGTAAAAATACAAAACCGAGGAGGCAGCTATATTTGAAAAATCGCGAACAACTGGGAAAGGGAAGTCAAAGAAACGGTCCGAGGTCGGTCGGGGTCTAGGAGGAGAGAGCTCGGCCCAGGACCCGGAGTTTTGAACCCGAGAAATCCAGGAAATGCAGAAGCGCCTACACCGGCCACTGGCTTTGAGCAAGGTTGCGCCTTTCCCACCTCAGCGCGCAACTGTACCACCAGCGGTTCTCACACCCTTTCCAGGCGGTGGCGGTGGCGGCTCCAGAAATCCGGTCTCGAAGGCCCTCGGGGGAAGGTGGAGGATTTGGTTGAGGGGAAGGGGGAGCGGGAGCGGCGAGGGTTAGGACGTGCGTTTTCGTAACTCACACTGGTGCTTAGGGTTTTCGGTTGTTGGGAGTGGAAACCCCATAAACCTTGGGCTATAGGTCTGCAGGTCTGCCGGGCAAAGCAACCATGGGAAAGGGGCCGGGTCCGCTCACCCGGGGCCCCACAACCACATCTCGGCGTTGGGTGGCGCGGAAGACCCCTTCCCAGCCACCTCCCGCCCCCCCCCCCCCAACACCGTAGCCCCTCTCTCGCACCGCCTCCTATGGGAGGGCGGATGGGCCTCGGGCGCTGAGGTCACCTTTTCCACGGCGCCCACCGCGAGCTGACGGTTTCCGGGATTTTCGAGGCGGCGGCAGGGAGAGGCCCCAGCCCGTCCCGAGTGTCGGGGCAGAACGGCTGCAGCCCAGGGGTGGGGGCTGCAAAGGTCAGGGGGACCAGAGGCCCGAGGGGCTTGGGTTTCTGCCTCGGCTTCCACCCGCCGAGATGGCTTCCCTTTTCTGGGCCAGTGTCCTCGACTGGAAGTGGCGGAAGGGGGGGAGCAACCACGTTCTCTGTAACGAGGCCGCCAGGGCTGCAATTCCCGAGGAGAGGAGGACCCTGCCACTGTTTGTGTGTGTTTTTCGCCTAAAAGGGGTTTATCTGCGGGTTTGCATCGAGGACCTACGGCATGAGGAGGGGGCCTGGGTCTCTCCACCCTTCCGACCAGACACGGCCTTGAAATGCGCTTCCACCCACGGAGGACATTTCCCAAAGAGCCCTCATTCCCAACCCCCACCCCTCCGGCGGCAGCAAGACTAGGCTTGGGGCCGCTGGGAACTGGGCAGGCCAGCGGGGGAACCAGCTCTGGCCTGTGTCCAAGGAGCTGGCTGCAACCTCCGCTCTGCCACCTCTGCAGCCTTGAAATGGGGTGGGGGCTGGACCATGCTAGTCTCCTGACTCCCCCATAGCTAGAGATGAGGCCTCCTATCCTGAACATGATGCCCCGCAACTTGACAGACAAGCCACCCAAGGAGGCAGACTGGTTGGGGAAATAGGTGTGGAGATGGCAGGCAGACACTGTGATCCTGAGGCCTTCTGAGCTGAGGCCCAGAAAGACTCTTGAGACCACCAAAGCTGCAGTGGAGTGGAATCTGGGCAGAAATGATTAAAAGCTGGGATGGCTTTTTTGCCAGGGGCCCAAATCAGAGGTAAGAGGACTGGGTGTGGGAGGCTGGCTGGGCCTGATGAGAGGGGCTGCCTCCAAGGAAAACGCCCCTCAGGTTACACCCCTGGGGAGTTGTGGAAGTTGAGGCTCAGTCAGGAAGAGGAGGAGGCCAAGCAGGCCCTAATTGGAGGTGGAGGGAGGATAAGAATGGAGGCCAGGAGGAAGGAAGCAATAGAAAAAATGGAGTACAACTCTACTCACCGTAGTTCCCGGGCCAAGTCCCTCCCTCTTGCTGGGCCTCAGTTTCCCCATCTGAGAAAGGAGGCAGTTGGACTGGGTGACATACAAGAGCCCTTCCAGAGAGGGGTTCTCTGAGCTAAAAGTGAGGAGGGGCCTCAGCTGGTCGTCCAGACCCTCTGGAAACACTCCCTTGTCTCAATTTGCCCGTAGGAAGTTGAGGTGACTGCTGGGGTGGCCAGTACCTTCTCCATCCCTAAAGGGCCTGATCAGTTGGGATAAGATTGCTTTCAGAGAGCCCCTGCATCATCCCTTCCCGAAGAACCATTTTGTCTCACAGAACTGAAGCAAATGGAGGCCACCAAGGCCACCTTTCTTTCAGTCTTGATGATGACTTGAGGTTTGGAAAGGGGCAGCTCCTGGCCAGAGTCACACAACACAGTGAGGCCCCAACCACTGAGGGTGAGGGCAGCTGTGTTCTCAGGGTCTCAGTCTTGACAGAGCATCTGGCAAGATATTCACTCCCAAGGGTGTTCCTATGCCCCCTGTCCCAGCCCCTATGGACAAAGGATCTCAGCCATCTCCTAGTCCTCACAGGATCTGGGTGGGTAGATGCCAGGGGCCTAGGGCCAGCCTCAAGGCCCCACTGCAAGCAGTTGGAACTGGAGAAACTCCATTAACGTGAGGAGGGGCAGGGCAGTGTGTATGATAAAGCCCATTTCCCAGAGGTGAATACTGAGGCTCGGGCACAGCTCACACAAGAAAGCAGAAGTGGCCCAGGGCCCCAGGTGTGAACCTGGTGCTGACTGGCAGTGGTGGAAAGGGCTAGGAGACTGGGCCCTTGAAAGGAGGGGCAGGGCAGCCCATCCCCACCCCACCGTGGGTATCCTCACAGCCTCCCTGGAGCCAAGTGTCATCATCGCCTCAGGACAGGACAAGAGACTGAGGTCCAGAAAGGGTCAGTGGCTTGCCCCAGGAGTGGCAGGGCCAGTATAGAAACTAGGCAGAGTGTTTAGCTTGGGAAGCCTTCTCCTGAAGACTGATGGTGATGACACAATGAAGAGAATGGGCTGGAGAAGGCACAGCCACCTTCCTCAATCATGTCTGGGACTTTGAGGCCCAGAGACTGAGCAGGGTCACACTGGAGCTCAGTCCCCAGATTCCCAGTGCTTCCTGTAACCCCCTCACCCCAACTCTGCCCAGCACCCTCTTTCTCTGATACTCCAAAGATCTAAAAAGGCAAAGTTTCAGTCTTTCTCCTTGCATCTCTTCCTCTAAAGAGGGGAACACAGTCCCAGCTCACAGCGTCCAGGGTTCACAGGACAATTGAAGCAAATACCAGTTGGAGAAAATGTGGTGCTCAGGGCTGCTCACAGGAGGAATGAGGACAGGCATGATAAAATGAGGCAGGGGTGGACAGGTACTGCTGCTGCTCTTTAATGTGGCCTCCCTGCACCTCGCTGGTCCTGTGGGCAGTCCCCTCTTCAAAGCCAGGCTGGGGAGCCTTCCTCTCCTGACCTCTCCCAGACCTCCTCAATCCCTGCCCAGCCTGCTCCCATCCCAAGCCGTTCCTCTCTTCCCTGTGCCCTTCCTCCTGCCTGGCACCCCCTCTCTGTGCAGGGACCCTGGGTCTAACTGAGCAGCTCTCCTGCCCTCCGGCACGTCGTGACCCGCTGTCTCTCGGCGCCCTCTCTCGGTCTCTCCTGTGTGTCTCGGCGGCTGTCGGGACCCCCGGAACCACGGTCTGGTATCTTTGTGTGGACGTCTCCCTCGGGCCCTTTCTCTCACCTCTCTCTGGCTCCCTTCTCTGGGGGGCTCCATCTCCCAAGCTCTCCGGGTCTCTCCCGGGCGTCTTTCAGTGGCCTGCCACTCTTCAGCGCGCGTCTCGCCGCCCTGCTGCCTGGGTGGGTGCCTGCGCTCGGCTCGCTGGGTCTCTCCGGTCTCGGTCGGCCTGTGCCCCTCTCTCGCGGGCTCCCGCCACTCCCATCCTTCCTCCCTCCACTCCCACCCTTCCTCCCTCCCTCCCGGCTCGGGCCTCCTCGACCCGGGCGGCGAGGCGCTGGGCGGGGCGGGCCCGGCGGGGCGGGGCGGTGACGCGGGTCGGGCCGGGCAAGAGGCGCGGCGGCTCGGGGCGGGGGCGCAGTCCCGGGTCCGACCGGCCGAGCCCTGCTCGCGCCCCGCCCGCGCCCTGCGCCTCCGCCCGGCCGCGGGGAGGGGGCATGAGCCGGCGCCCGCCCCCGGCCCCGATCTGCGGGCCGGCCTAGAGCACCGTGCGGGCCCCGCCGCCACCGAGCCCGAGCCGCCGCCGCGGGGCGCCGCGATGCAGAGGCCGGGGGAGCCGGGCGCCGCGCGCTTTGACCCGGCCGAGGGCTGCGCCGACCACCGGCCGCACCGTTACCGCAGCTTTATGATCGAGGAGATCCTCACCGAACCGCCGGGGCCCAAGGGCGCCGCGCCCGCCGCCGCCGCCGCCGCCGCCGCGGGTGAGCTGCTGAAGTTCGGCGTGCAGGCGCTGCTGGCGGCACGGCCCTTCCACAGCCACCTGGGTACGTGCGGACCGCCGAGGGCGCCGCGGGCGGGACTCCAGGGAGGGAAGGAGCCGCGCCCTCTGAGGGCCGCAGAGTCCCGGGTCCCGGCGCCCCTCTCTCGCCGCGCGGAGGGCGCAATGACCGGCCGCGCAGACAGCAGGCTTCGTGCCCGCGGGCCGGGCAGGGGAGGGTCTTCGCCGCCCTCCCTCCAACAGCTGGCCAGGAGGCCTCTGGCGCCGGAGGAGTCCGGGCTTAGGTCCCGGAGCCCGCCATTCCCATTCAAGGCTGAAGGCCGACTCTCGAACTGCCTGATTTCGCCTTCGTCTGCGCTGCAGCTGGCGACCACTGCCCGGTCAAAGTGACCTCAGGTCGCGGGTGCCAGGGCCTTCGCCGGAGGGCCGGCGGGGAGTAGCCGTGGCTGCCCAAGGTCGAGAAGCAGGGACCTCAGGAAAAGGCCTGCGTCTCCGAGTGCTGGGGGCTGACGCTGGCCCAAGCTGGCCCGGTGTGCCCCGGCGTGCAGCCAACGCAACCTCGGCCGCAGCGCGGTCCAGCCTGGGCCTTGCCTGGGCACAGGAGGCCTGGCGTGTGAGCCACCTCCTTACCCGCCCTTCTGCTTCCAGGTCGGCGGGGCCTCGGCGGAGCCTGAGCCGTTTGCTCAGACCTTTCTCCTCTCGGCTCTTTCTCTTCCTTCCTTGGCTGGGCCAGACCTGCCCTTGCCATCTCCAACACGTTCCTCCTTCTCGTGGCTTTTCCTGGTCTCCTTCTCCACCTTCCCATCGGCCTCTCTCTCGGGGTCGGTCTGCCTGTCTCCCACTTTCTCTACCAAGAGTCTCTTCATTTCCTGCAGTACTCGTTCCTTACATCCCCCCACAGCTTGCCGGGCCCATTCTCAGGCCTTTGACGACTTCAGCGACTCTAGGATAGGGCCGGCCCTTGCTTGAGATGCCTGTGGGGAAAGGAGGCCTCCAACGCTATGGCTCGGCCCCCAGCCCTGCAAGCCGCCTCTTCCCAAGGCTGTGACTCTCCAGCCAGTGCTCAGCCCCAGCGGGGCGGCAGGGCCCCCTGGTTCGTTCTAAGTTCCATTCAGCCACAGCCTTTTGCGCTGCCTTTCACCTCCAGCTGCTCTGTTGCTAATAATTCGTTTGAAGCGGGCAAAAAGAAAACTCTATCCTTAAGACTAAAGAAAATGGAAACATCTTCACGGGGTTGAGTGTGAACAGAGAGAAAACTGAAACAACCATTTCCTGATTTGTGGGGGTGCTTTTGGAATTGCCGGGAAGCCTCACCTCCACCGCTGCCGAAGACCAGGCCGCCCTGCGAGGGGCTATTGTGCTACTCACAGAACTGCAGCAGCGCATCATGTTATTTTTATGAAAAAGCAATGCCGATTTGGTTGGGGCAAACGCTTGATCTTCCTAACTCGCTTGCCCTTTCTTCTTGGTTTCCCCTTTCTACAAAAGATTCACTCCGAGGGCTTTTCCAAGCGGCAAACTTGTGAATTGAGAAGCCCGAAATCTCCGAGGTGGCTGGGCCTGGGGAACCCCAGGGCAGAGGCTGGTTGGGGAAGTTCTCCTCTCCTAGACAACCGGGACACCCGCATTGAGGAGGGTCGTCCATCCTCCCTTTATGCCCAGCGGCCAGGCACGAAGGATTTGTGCTGGATGGCACTAGCTGAGCGCGGGCACCCGGGCGGCCGGGGGCGGGGGCGGCGCAGGGTTACAGAGGGAGAGGAGCATTGCACCGACGCGAGAGCTCAGCTAACCCGGCTCTCCTCTCTCTTTTCCCGCTGCAGCCGTGCTGAAGGCCGAGCAAGCCGCAGTGTTTAAGTTTCCGCTCGCCCCGCTCGGCTGTTCCGGGCTGGGGTCGGCGCTGCTGGCCGCGGGGCCTGGGCTGCCCGGCGCGGCAGGCGCGCCGCACCTGCCGCTGGAGCTGCAACTCCGCGGGAAGCTGGAGGCGCCGGGCCCAGGGGAACCCGGCACCAAGGCCAAGAAGGGGCGCCGGAGCCGCACGGTGTTTACCGAATTGCAGCTGATGGGCTTGGAGAAACGCTTCGAGAAGCAGAAATACCTCTCCACGCCAGACAGGTAGTGTGGGGCTAAGGTTGGAGGGGATGGGTGAAGGGAGGGGCGCGGTCTGCCCTGCTGAGGGTGCGCCCCGCTCTTTCCTAGAATAGATCTCGCAGAGTCCCTGGGCCTGAGTCAGTTGCAGGTGAAGACGTGGTACCAGAATCGGAGGATGAAGTGGAAGAAAATAGTGAGTGTGTCCGCGTGACCCTCGGTTTCCCAGCCATGCCGGTTGCCCTCCAGTGCCGATTACCTTCTCCCCACTTTGGGCCTTCTGCCCAACCCTCCCGATTCCCTAGGTGCCTGAAGCCCCCGGGGACCCCCTGGGTATCTCCAACCGCCCTAACGGAGCCCGCATTTGTTCGTGCTCCGCTGCGACCGCAGGCCTCTTGGCAGCGGCCTTGCATCGCGAGCAGGATTCCTGGGTCGTCTCTCCCCAGCGGCGCTCAGACAAAAAAAAGCCATTTCCTCGGGGATGGGCAGCCGCGGATGGCCTCTCTAGGCAGGCCCTGCCCCAACGCGGGGCGCAGGCGATCCCTGGTCCTGGGTCGGGTTCACCATGGTGCCGGACATCCCCCGCGCAGGTGCTGCAGGGCGGCGGCCTGGAGTCCCCCACCAAGCCCAAGGGGCGGCCCAAGAAGAATTCCATCCCCACGAGCGAGCAGCTCACGGAGCAGGAGCGCGCCAAGGAAGCGGAGAAGCTGGCGGAGGCGCCAGGCGAGCCCACCGATAGGAACCGGGAGGACTGAGCACGGCAAAGGATGCGGGGCCAGGACCCCCTGCGCCGCCCTCAGCCTCTTCAGCCTGCGGGAAGCCGCCATCCGGCCCTGCCCTGCTTACGCCGTTTGCTCTTTAAACATTTTATTATTACTTTGAATGCGGACATTTAGGGGTCGAACCAAGAGGGAGACAAGACCCTGAAGCCGCAGCGAGTTCCTGGGCCCTCGCCCAGGAGACTCCGGTGTCCAGGCTGGGCTGTTCTCGGCCCTCACTCCAGAGCCGCCCGGGGCGCTCCACGAGTCTTCACGCCCCACTCCTCACCCTCACCCCCACCCCGCCTCGGGCCGGCTCTCCTGACGCGTTCACAGAGCCGCTTCCGCCCGTCTGGGATCCCGTGGCCCGGCGAGGCCACCACGGCCCGAGACGGGAACGGGACCACCCGGGTCCTCAGCCCGAGCGGGGTTCTTGACGTCGCCAGGGCTCCCTACCCCCCTCTTGCGAAGGCGGTGACTTTTTTTTTTCCCTCCAATAAAATATTTTATGACGCTGCAGGGGTTGGTGAGAAAGCTTCTGGATCCGCGGGCGGGAGCGGGGGAGGCGACCGAGGTAAGAAGGGGCGACTCGGTGTTGCTTTTAAGGAATCCTTTACTCGGCTACGTCGAGAGCGAGCTGCTCCACCCAGCCCAGGCTAGGGTGGCTGCGGCATCCTAGGAATCGCTTCGATTCTGGTCGCTGGGGAAAATTCTGAACCTATCCTTCCTTCTCAGCCCAGAGTGCCGCCGGGGGTAGCAGTCCGGCTGCACAGAGTTCGCTGAAAGGAGCGGGAAGCTCAGGCACACCGTCCTCTGCGGAGCTCGCTCTGTGAAGTCGCCTGGGGCTGGACAATACCTCCGCCTGGTTGGGGTCATCTCCTGGGACTTGAAGCACTGACCGTAAGATCCTCAAGATGGTTCTCCACCAGTCCTTGGTGATGCAGATGGGCAAACCGAGGACCAGACTTTCCCACCCGGGCCCACCACCAGAGTGGCACCTCCGCCCGTGCGTTTTTCTGCGATGAAGTTATAAATAGGTCGGCAGCTGTTGGTGGGTTGAGCCCCAGCTCTGGGCAGCGAGGGCAGCAGACGACCACTCTGCTCAGTCCCTGACTCCTCTCCACTTTTGCTGGACATCCACGCCAGTGGAGGCAGAGGACACCCAACAGCCTGGAGCTAGTGGCATTCGTAGGGAGGCCCCCTTGAGGGATGTAGCTTGGTGACAATGCACAGGCTTTGTTGTGACCAAGACCTCGGCTGCCTTCTCTACCATCCAGGTGGGGCTCAGAGCTTGCATTCCTATCTTTGTCCTTGGAACTGGACGAAGACAGGGTGTGGGGATGGAGATAGGAATATTTTGCTGGTGAAGGCTCAGGGGGCGGGGGAGACAATTTTGCCATTCACATTTCCAAGTAGAACCAAGATTCGAAAGCAGGTCCTCCCAGGCCCAAACACTAGGAAAAGATTCAGAAATATCCAGGCTCAGATGCAGGCTTTGCCTTCAAAATGTGAGAAGGACCTGTTATTGCCTCCACCTGCAGTGGAGACAGCTTCCTGTTCGAATTGCGGTTTGATTGCCACCCCCTTCCCAGAAATCTGCTCTTGGGCTTCCCTGGTGTCCATCCCCAAGTATCTCTGGCCTTGATTTAAAGCTGAGCGTGAGGGACGGCACTTTCTAGGGGTTGCAGATGACTCTCAGTGTCTCCCAGGTTTGCCAAGCTTCTGAGAAATCAGTTGCTGCTCTGCACTCTTACCATAGCCTTGCAAATAACTCCCAGACCACTGGCCTGCCAGCGTCCCCTGAAGGTGCCCAAGAAATCCTGCGAGACTGAACTGGAAGGAAGGGATCATCAGTGCTACTGCAGCACACTAATTCCTTCCTGCTCTTGGGGTTACCTCCTTGTTGGCTCAATCTAGCCTCCCTTAACTTCCTGTACCAGATTCCCCACTAGCCAAGGGACATACACTACTGCATTTAATTCTCTCCATTAGAATGGGTCTCACAGGTAGGCTAGTGGAACCTGTTCCAAGCCACTTCTGCCCAACTATGGTCCCTTGTCAACTACAGCTCTTCTGGGTGACAGTCCTTTTGGGGTCCTCAGGTTTGACTAAATCTGAGGAATGCTGGATCTAGGGCAAATTGCTTTGGTTTCTACAGCTTTCCCTCCAAGGCAGCCCCCTTTCAGTTGGACTTGACCTAGAGCAACAGAGGTGGAGGGGAGTGACCTAGGTTTTCCGGTTCCAGAGCACAAGGACCCCAATATTTCAGCAAGTACAGCCACCTCCAGGCCCAGATGGGAAACCCAACGCAGGGAATCCTGTCTGGAAGTCACCAGCCGGTCAATAGGGGAGCTGGGCCTCCAACTAGGGGGTCGCGATTCCTGTGCGGGAGGGGGCGGGAGGGATGGAGTTTTTGTCACCTCTTGCACCGCTGTGCTTCTTGGCGGGAGATAGGATGGGGCAACCTCCAGGCCTGGGAGAACGAAGGTCTGTGCTCTTGGCCTCATTGAGGCAAGCTCAGGGCTGCCTTGTCCTGGAACTCCCTGTGAGACCTGATGGAAGCTACACGCCCGCTCCTGGGAGAAGCAAAGGCGCCGAGGCAGAGAATTTGCAGCCGATTCTGGAGACTTCGTAGACAGCTGGTTCCCCAAAGCTGTGACTCTAGGTAACGGGCCTCCATTCGGTCGCTAGGGGTCTGGCTCACACCCACGCCCGGCCCGCGGCGCTCTAGGCGTGGGTTCCGAGTCCCACCCCCGTCTGTCCTAAACTAGCAGCACTCCTGCCTCCGCCTCCTCGCCCCCCGAAAGCTGGGTCACTAAGGCCGCTTGGGGGAGGGAAAGTGCCTCCCCGCCCTCCCGGCTCTGCCGCACAAGTCTTTTTTCCGCTCCATGTTTCTGGAAAACAAAACGTAGAGACCGCGCGGGCGGTCCAGGTCGCGGCTGCGTTTTCCCGAGCCCTGGGAACCGCGGCAGTGGGGATGGGGTGGCGGGTGCGGGCTGGGGTGTCTCGCGAGAACCCGAGCCCTGCGGCCCCAGGGAGAGGGTGGGAGTGTCCTCCGAGGGGCCCGCCCGCGGGGCCTGCGCTCGGTGGTCCCGCGGAAGAGCTCCAGAATCCCGGGAGGTGTCCGCCCGGGCCCTTCCGACGGGGAGGGTCGGGAGGCGGCCCGCAGGGCCGAGAGTGGCTGGCTGGGGCTTGGCCGGGAGGCAGCCCTTGCAAGCAAGCGCAGAGCTTGCGCTTCGGGTCTTCTTTATTTGAGGTGGCCTGGGCAGGAATGGGGACTTGGGAGGGGCCAGGGAGAGATGGTTAAAGGACCTCCAACCCTCCTTTGGCGTTGCCATTGCGCAGGAGGAGGCCACTGAACCCGGAGGAGGCCCACCCCACCCCCACTCCCCAGCCAAGAGGAAAGTGACTCCTGACTCAGTCACTCTGAGCAAGTCGTTCTCCTCGTCGTTAAAAAGAGTTTCGGAAACCATAGCTCAGGCGGGGCTGAGGGCTGGGTAGGCGTTTGGGTAGGGGGCTCTGGCGCAGTGGGCCTGGGATGGACAGCGGGTCTCCGAGCCTCGGATTTGCTTCTGGTTCTATGGAGAGCCTTATCTACCCCCACCCCCCGCCTTAAAAAAAAAAAAAAAAGTGAATGTGGTTTCCTTCCTTTCCCTGCTCTGAATTCTTCTGGAAGTTTACTGGTGTGAACTCCTAAGGTGGAAGAAAGAATTGGAGGGCCCTGGCCCACGTTGAACCGAGTCCGTGGGTTTGCACTCTCCTGGAACTGGAGGGCACTCTTTTGATTGTAATGACGCGCAAATTGAGGCCTTGAGCAAGGCCGACTGGGGGGGGGGAGGGGGTGGTGACGGAGAACTGACCCAAACGCCGGCCTCATAACTTGGCGGTACCTCCCGCGAGCTCAAGGGTCCAAGGAGAAATCAAGCACTGAGATGGCAAAGGAGACGCATCACTGCCTCCTCCGCTTAGGGGTGCCCCACCACCTGATTTCATTTCTACACTCTAGGCGACCCTCTACCCCAGAAGTGACATCACTGGAAGGAGCTCCGAAGGAACCCAAGGGGCATCCCCTGATCCCACCTCGAGTTCCCGCGTCCACAGAAATGAGTGGACCAACTGTTTCCGGGATCCTCCGCCCCCAAGGCCTTCTCCAGTTTCTGGTTTCTCAGCGGGCACAGCTGGAGCTAAGGAGGGCCACAGACACCTAGTGCTGTCGCCCCTCTAGCACGGCCTGGGCCCGGCGTTCCAAGCTGAAGGTCCAACGCGGGCGGACTCTGCCGGGATCTGGGCCAAGGTCTCCGCGGAAGCGCTGCAGCCGAGGCGGGTCTTCCCTCTGCCATCAGCAAGGGGACCAGAGGCACCTCAGAGAAGGGCCTTGTCCTCTAGGAGCCCTCCCAGACTAAGGAGACGACTCTCACTTCTGTGACTTCGAAGGTTCGCTTTGTCCTAGTTCTAACAATAACATTACCGTATTTCATGGATTTTAAGACAGCGCCTTCCCATTTCTGAAGTCCGGGTTCGTGTGACACTGCGGGGGTGTGGGGCGGGGAAGGCGACGTACTGTCCCAGGCCTTTGGGATGCTGCGACGTCAGGGCGATGGCAGGGCGCGACTGTCCTCGCGGCAGGTGTACCTCTGTTGAGGCCATTCTGAGGAATCCGGCTGTACAGCGGCGGCCCCTCGCGTCTCAGGCATCAACCCTCACACGGAGGGAAGGAGCCGGGATCCCTTTGGGTGAGATGGAGAAAATGGCAGCCCCGAAGCCTGCGGGATGCGAAGCAGTGGAGTGCAGTTCGGAGGAAACGCGGGGCCCCTCACCTGCGAAGGCTCAGGCCGAGGGTGTGGGGAATGAGAGGTGGGCAGGGACGTGGACATGAGAGTCGGATCGCGATTCCAAGCGGCGACACTCTGACCGCGAAGTCTTCGGAAGAGCTCAGCCGACTTATTTTCCTGATAGTTTCCTTCTCTTGTAAACTCGACAGTAATCTGGAAGAAAAATATACGTCCTAATAAGTCTAAAAGAGCTCTTGGAAGTATAAAATAAAAATTCCGGGTGATGTTAAAGCATTGGGTCATGGTTTAATTGGCAACAATTTTTTTTTTTTTAAGTGGTACAGGAAATAATGGCCTAGTGGATTCTCTGATATTTATCAAGCACTTGGAACCATGCATTCTTTTAACAAGCATTTATTGATTGTGGCAGGCAGTCCAGAGCTCTGGGGACAGAGCCCCATGGTGCTGACAGCTCAGTAAGGTAGGTGCTCCTATTTCCAATTTGGAGGTGAAAAAGGTCAAAGTTCAGCGATGTTAGGGAACTTGTCCAAGTGCACACAGCTATAAGCTTCGAATTTGGACCTGAATTAAGCCCTGTGGGTCTCCACTTCCCCTTGCCTAGCAGCCTGAAGGTCCACCTTGGGGAGCCCCACACAAAGTGCAGCCGATAATCAAGCACCTTAGGGTCCCCAACACCTTCTGCCCACTCAGAATGAGTTGCCTCCATTTGTTCAACGGTTTATGAAATGTCTGCTGTGTGCAAGGCTCTGTGCTAGGCTTCAGACCCAAGGAGCTTACACTGGGGGGAAGTAGGTGTGATAGTCGATGAAAAAAGCCACAATTAAACCCACAAGGTGATTTCACGGAGGGATAAATGCCACGCAGAAAATAAAAGAGATGCTAGTTGATGATCACCTGGATCACGATGACCACCCAGACCTTAGGCAGGGCGGTTAGGGAGGGTCTCTCTGAGGAGCTGACTCTTCACTTGAGACCTGGAATGACAAAAGGAAATGGCCCTGAGGTGATGAGCGCCAGCCAGGCAATGGGCATAAGTGCAAAGGCCCTGAGGCAGTGAGGAGCTTGACTTCAGGAACGAGAGAGAGGAGAAGATGGAGAACAGGTGTGGAGAGCGTGGGGAAAGCGGGTGGGTGAGGTGCGAGGAGGTGGGCCCAGGAGACGACGTCTGGCCCCCACCCAAAGTCACCACGAGCTCCTGGCAGACACTTCCCGCTCGTCCTGACCCCTCCGAACCCGGCGGCTGCCCGGAGCTCTGCTGCAGCTCCGCCTCAACCAGGCAATTTGCTGTTGTTTTTTTTTCATAAGGATGCAATTTTCGGCGTGCTTTAAAGACATTAGAAGGGCGTTTGACTGACGCGCCATGCGAAACGCATTAGCTGGGCTTGCAGCGCCCTACGCACGGGAGGCGGCGCCTGCGCAAGTGCGGGGTGGGGTGGCGGGTGAGAGGGCGGGGAAGAGGGAAAGAGGCAGGTGGAGGCGGCAGGAGGCCCAGGGCTGCGGAAACCGGCAAGTGTGGGATGGGAGGGGACCACGCAGGAGGGACGGCCAGGTAGAGGTGCAGAACAGAGAGGAAGGTGGTGAAAGAGGGGCAGAAAGGGAGCGTTACAGGAAGAAGATAAAAGAGAAAGGAAGAAAGGCTGCTGTGGACCTTCTTCTAGGGACTCGGGCAGACCAGTCTCCTCCAGACCACTGCTGACCTTTAGCACAGAAATGAGATTGTTCAGGAGCCAGTGGGCAGGGGTGGGGTGGGGGTGGGAATAGAAAACAATCCCAAATGCCTTTGCTCTGTGGCTTCCTTGGCAGTTTCAGCCAACCTCCCTCCTTCCTCAGGGTGCTCTCACATGCCGTTCCTCCTGACTGCAGTGTCCTTCCCTGTGCTCTCCGGCTGCCAAGTCTTGTCTTCCTCCAGGCCTGGGCTGCCCTGCCCTGGTGCTCTCCAGCACTCACCACCGCTGATGATGTCCTGTGCATTTGGTTGGGATCTGTCTCCCCATGAGTTGGGAGCTCCAGGGGCTTTGGCTGGCCTTATATGTCAATGCTCTACCTATAATATAATAATTTGAATTTGTTTTAATTTATTTCCATTATATCAGACAAATTATTTTCCTTTTTCCGGGCACTACTGCCTCAGTCCCTGGCCAACTGTGAGAACCTGGATGCAGCAGCTCCCTTCCACCTGGCCTTCTCCTGTGCATAAAGAACACCTGCTCTACAGCTAGACAGACCTGGATTCAGAGCTCTCTGGCTCTTGCCCAGTGCAGATGCTCTGCAAACTCCCGGAGCTAGGATGCCCGACTTGGGCAGGCTCTTTTCCCTTCCCAGAGGTCCCTGGAACGGTGCCAATCCTAATTCCTGCACCACACCCCCGGGTGGCACCCTGGAAAGCACCAGGCTCCCAGACCAGTACCAGATCCCTCTAGACAGCACCCCTGCCTGGACCCAGCCCACTGACCACTGTTCACACAGTGTCTTCCCTGAGCAGAGACAGGAAAAGGAGCCAGATTGTATTGGGGCCAATTCTAGCACCACCACCCCCATTTATGGAGCACTTATGCTGGGATCTTGGTTAGTCTTCATAACAACCCTATACCAAGCCCATTTCTCAGACAGGGAGACTGAGGCTCAGAAAAGGGAGGTGACTGTTCAGAAAATGAATGGCAGGTAGAGCTGGGGTATCAACTCAGGCCAAAGCAATGTCCTGTGCTCACTCTCTACCCTCAGCCCAGGAAAGAAACCCAGTGAAAGTTTAAGATGATTGCAGGATGGAGGTGGCTTAGCTCCTGGGTGGAAGGTGCAGATTTTAAGCCAGGCTGCCTCAGGTTGCTGTCCTGACTTGGGCACTTGACCGTCTCCTCTCTGGGCTTCCATTTCCCCTTCTCTAAAATAGAGAGTAATAATATCTCACAGCATTATTGATGTGCTGGACGTATAGCCAGTGGGATTTCCTCACAACGGATTTTCAGAGTTAGCACAAACTTGAAGTCTAGGCAGGGCCCATGGAGCTGGCCGGAGCACCCCCCAAAGTTGGGAGGTCCTCTTTGTCCTGGAGGAAGGGAGCTGGGGCCAGCACATGGCTCCTCTCTGCTTGCAGGCTGGCTGGTTGAGTGTTGGGAAGAAGAAGAATCAGATCAGGGAGGAAGCCACTGAGGCTGTGGCAGACCCCCTTCCTCCCTCCCCACTTCTCACGGTCACCATGGCACTTGCCTCTTTGGTGAGGTTGCCCCGTTTATGGATTTCTGGCTCTGTGGAATGTCAGCTCTGGGAGGGCAGAGACCCTCCCTGTCCTGTCCACCCCAGTTCCTGGGACACTGCCTGGAATGTGGGAAGTACACAATAAATACTGTTACCCGGATAAGCCAATGTCTCCTTGCCTGGCTGTTTACAGTTTGGGTGATCCTGGTTGTGCTATGCGTGAAGGGCTCACGTTACAGGGTCTAGAAGGTGGTGCACCCTCCACCCAGGACTTTCTGGTGGTCAACCAAGGCAGGGGCAGGGTGATGAGGAGGCCCTTGGCAGCCTGAGTCCTGGGGGCCTTGGAAGTCAGGTGGGTCTTTCATTTGCGTACATTCTTCAGTAGCTCCCATCCTCCCATAGGCATCCTCATCTCTCACTACCTCTGCCTTGTCCTCATCAGTATCCTTTCCTGTCCCAGCTTGTGGTTCCCACCACACCCAGGCCTGCTTCCTTAGCTCAGGCTGGGGCTCCTCCCTGCCTGCTTGTTCCCACTTGGCCAGCCTGGAAATTCTTTCAGGACCCAGCTCCTTCTAGAGACCTCCCCAATTGCTTGCCCAGAACCTGGGCACCCACTCACTGCCCTCCTCCAGGCTATGGGCAGACCCTGCTAGGAACTTGCCTTCTTGCTCCATGTCTGACTTCCAGTGGCATCTGAATCTGCCAGGGCGGCTGTGACAAACACCCCCCAACATGCTGGCTTAAACAATGGAATTGATTGTCTCATGGTTTTGAAGGCCCCAAATCCCATATCAAGGCATTGGCAGGGCTCGCTTTCTCCAGGAGTCTGTAGCATTCCGGCAATCCTGACACCTGGCGATCTCTCTCTCCTTGTGTCTGCTGCCTTCTGCATCTAAATTTCCTCCACCTCCTAAGGTCCACCCTGATTCAGTTTGGCCTCATCTAAATAGGATCTTTGAAGATCCTATTCGCAAATGAATCCACATCTTAACTAATAAGAACATCTTCAGAGGTCCAATTTACGAATGGGTTCACTACCAACAGGAATGCAGATTAAGACTTGAATGTGCCTTTCGAAGGGGATGTGATTCGATCCCTGACAAACGGCGAGCACTGGTCTTGCTTTGCCTTCTCTGGCCCTCAGAGCCTGCTCTGGCAGTCGGCCAGAAGCGCCCAGCAATTCACACTCTCCCTCATCCCCCACAGCCAGTCCTCCACCAGTGACTGGTGGGAGATCAGCACCCCAGCTCCCTCACTCAGGTGGATGCCACCAAGGGGCATGGTCTAACGTGCTCCCAGAGTTCCCAGCAGGGTTAGGCTGCTCGCTCAGTAACACACCCTTTGTCACCCTGCCCTTCCCTGCCTCTCTTCTCATGCCCTACTGCTCCTTCCCGGGATCACCTCCCAAATAAATTACTGCCTGGGAGTCCTTGTCCCAGGGTCTGCCTCTGGGGGAGCTACACTCCAGACCCTCTTTTATCCTAATTTCCACTGCCTGGGGTTCTACCTGCTGAAGCACAAATGGGGTCCTACCTGCTGAGGAGAAGGGAAGGAGGGCGTCTCAGGGAGCCAGGGCACAGAGACAAATTCTCTGAGCGACTTCCTTTATTAGCTAGGTGATGTTGATCTAGCCACTTCCCCCCTCTGGAATGTGAGTGGGTGGGGTAACTCCAGGGAAGGGCCGTCCTTGAGGGGTAGCCGTGAAAGCAGCTCCACTTACAACATTTTGAATTAGTGGAGGTCCAGGTAAGATTTTATATGAACAACGGGATAGCTGCTAAATGGAGTTGTTTAAAACCACTGTTCCCAGCTCAGAGCTGCTAGAATCCCAGGATGCTTGTGTATCCACCTTGGAGCAGCTTCAACCCTGGTTTGTGAAGATGAGGAGGAAGAGGGGAGACAGGTAGGGGAGGAGCAGGGCAAGGAAGGAAGAGGAACAGGAAAGAAGATGGAGAAGGAGGAGGAGAACTCAAAGAATACATTGCTACCCAGCGCATGGACTGTGTGCTGCAAACATCTGTTGGTAGGAGCCATCTGGATGCCTGCATGCTTTTCTCGCTTGTCAAGGAGACTGTGGGTGTCGGGTAGAAAGAAGGGACAGTGGGCTGGGTTCTGTGAGCCTTGCCTCAACCCGTTAGCTGTGTCCACATGGTGATGCCATGTCCCTCCGGTTGGACATGTGAGCTTGGAGCAGGAGGGAGGACGCTCAGAAACCAGAGCCCACAGGGCTCACCCGTTCATTCCCTCCTTTGATCTTTCAACAAAAATGTATTAGTGCCTATTTTGTTCAGGTCTGGGTTTGTCCCATACATTGACTCATTCATTCATTCATTTATTCATTCAGCATTTGCTCCTGCTTTCTTCTGTTACTACATCCAATGAACACTTGCTGGTCATCAACCCAGTGCCAGGCACTGTTCTAGACTCTGGACTCAGTAGTAGGCAGGACAAGCCAGACCCTTGTCCTCAGGAGTCATGCTCAGGCAGGGGAAACAGTGAACAGGAGAAGTGAGTGAAATAGGGAATATGTCATGACGACAAAGAGGGCATCAGTGAAAATAGAGCAGGGCAGGGCAAAGGGGTGCAATTTTAAATAGGCCCCACTAAGAAGGTAACATTTGAGCAAAGAATGTGAACTGGGTATGGCTGGTACTGAGAGAGTGAGTAGGGAGGATGGGAGAGGCAGGTGGGAGCTACAGAGGGTTCTGAGTGAGGTGCAGAGAGCTTTGACTGAGGCTGTGTGAAGAGTCTGTGGAGTGGGGGTGTGAGTGGAGCATTGAGGATGGAGGCAGGGAGGCCAGCGAGGTGTTCAGAGTGGTGGGAGGAGGGGTCACATTCTGGGGGTGTTGAGAAGGAAGCGCTCACAAGGTTTGCTACCAGTGGGATGCAGGTGGAGGATGAGAGAAGGTAAAGTTAAAGTTGGAGCTGGAGCCAAGGATGGGTGGAGAGGACGCCTGGGGAGCAGAAGACCCACTAGCGAGCACACAGTGGGAGATGGGCCTGCCTCCTGGTGGTCCTCCGGCTGCTAGCTGGTCCTTCATGCTGGCTAGAGTTGGAATGTACAATAGGGAAATGATGGGGGGCAGGGTTGGGGCGAGAGGAAGCTCCCCAGGGAGGGCACTTCCCTCATGCTCTAAGGATGGAGAGGATGATCCGGGAGGCAGGAGGGCATCCAGGCGGGGGGGGGGGTCCGTGTGGGCAAAGGCAAAGTGCAGAGAAGTGGATGTGGCTCAGGTGACTGAGTTCTTTCCTACCACACGGGAGGTCCCTGATTCAGTTCCCAGTGCCTCCTAAAGAAGACAGCAAGCTGGCATGACGGGCAGGCACAGCAGCTGATGCAACAAGATGAGACACAAGAAGAAAAACACAATGAGAGACACAACAAAGGAGGAAACAGGGTGGCTCTGTGATTAGGCGCCTCCTTCCCATATCAGAGGTCCTGGGTTCAGTTCCTGGTGCCTCTTAAAGAAACAAAGAAGATGAACAGACACAGCAAGTGCAAACAACGAGAGGGTGGGGAGAAATAAATAAATAAATAAATAAATAATAAATAAATGGCAACGTGCAGGAGAGAGAGTCTGAGATGGGGTGCCCTGGGACCAAACCTGGGTCCCAGGAGAGGAGCCGGGCCAGGCTAGACACTTTGTTCTGCAGGAAGTTTTGGAAAACAGTCTTTGGGACCCCATGGCTGCCTGTTTTTCTGGCAGAGAGGAGCTTTCCCTAGCGTCAGTTATAGGTCTGCTGGGGCTGAGTCTCTATCCTGTCTTAGAGATGTGTGAAAAGGGCTGCCCTGGGGACAGCTCCAAAGCATCATTTCTGGGTCCCTCCCCCAACACTGCAGGGCACCAGTTCTGCCTTGGTGTCTGTGCTGGTGGGGAAAGAGTGCCATAGTGGGACTGAGGGGTGGGACATGGTTTTGGCCCTGGCTCATAGACTGGGTATAACCTGGACTCAGTGTCCCCATCCGTGCAATGGGAAAGTCTGACGACCTGCAGGGGTACCATTCTCCAGGGGTGCACAGGGGTGCACAGGAGGTGCCCATTCCCTGCCAGGCTCCTGCTGGGCCAGCCTTGCTCCCTTGCCGTCTTCATCACAAAGTGCTGTTTGTGATTTAAAAAAAAAAAAACAAAACACACACTCTTTGTGAGTGACTCATGCACTTAAAGTTATTTTAATATATTTTACACTTGTGTATAAAGGGGGCCGTGTGTTTCTTTTTATTAAAGGCGTCTTATTTAGACTGGTCATAATATCATCAGGAGGCCCTCGGCCAAGGCTGGGAGTATTTATAGGGACACAGAGTGGAAAGCAGCTCTGTCCCCCAATGGATTTTGGCAGTTCCCGCTCCCACTTGCCCTGGCACACCTTCTGGGGGTGCTGCAGATGCCGGTTTGTGGGTGGTAGGGCCTTCTGACCATGGTGTGGGATGCCAGCCTGGGAACTCCCAGGACCTGCCTAGGTGACAGTTACTTCCAAGGCCCCAGAGAAGGTCCTGGTTAGATAAGAAATGTTGTCAGGTCCTGATCTGGACACTGGACAGACCCAGTGGGGGCGGAGGGGGTCCAGATCTTCTCTTTAACTTGCTGCATTTTTGAGACCCTGCAGTGGGTCAGGTGTGTGCTGGGGGCACAAAGATGGGTAAGAGCCAGGCCTGCCTCCATTGACTCATATCTGGGGGGAGTTAGACCTGTGAACAGGCCCTGCCTTCCTGCTCTCATGGGTCCTTAAGGGCTGGCAAGTCTCCTGCTGTTTCTAATTCTCTAACCACCACCAACCCTGCCTCGGCTGCAGCCCCACCTGTCTCATTCACTCACGTCCTCAGCTTCTAAGACTGACTGGCTTGCAGGCAGTATTTGCAGAATGGATGGATGGATGGATGGGTAGATGGATGGATGGATGGATGGATGGATGGATGGATGGATGGATGGATGGATGGATGGATG
>JAKSZT010053763.1:1457252-1515207 GCA_026826555.1 Tolypeutes matacus | reverse complement strand
ATGGATGGATGGATGGATGGATGGATGGATGGATGGATGGATGGATGACGGATGCATAGGTCAACTGATTTTTTGAGCCATGTCTGTCTGTGAACATATTGTACCCATTTTAGTTGGTATGTACCCAGGAGTGGAACTGCTGGGTCACAGACTATTCGTGTGGTCTTTTTTAATGGAGACAACAGGTTTCCAAAGTGACTATCATTTTAGATTCCCTCTGTGAGAGTTCTAGTTACCACTCGCCCTCCCCAGCACTTGGCATTGCCAGTCTCTTTCATTTGACCTCTTCTGGTAGGTGGGTGGTGGTATCTCAATATGATTTTTTTAAAAAGATTTATTTATTTATTTATTTCTCCCCCTCCCTCCCTCATTGTTTTGCACTCACTGTCTGCTCTCTGTGTGTTCTTCTGTGTCTGCTTGTCCTCTCTTTAGGTGGCACCGGGAACCAATCCTGGGACCTTCCGGAGTGGGAGAGAGGCGCTGAATCTCTTGTGCCACCTCAGCTCCCTGGTCTGCCATTTCTCCTATTGTCTCTCTTCTGTGTCTCTTTATGTTGCATCATCTTGCTGTGCCAGCTCTCTATGCAGGCCAGCACTCCTGCATGGGCCAGCACTCCACATGGTCCAGCATTCTTCATGGGCCAGCTCGCCGCGTGGGCCAGCTTGCCTTCGCCAGGAGGCCCCAGGAATCGAACCCTGGACCTCCTATATGATAGATGGGAGCCAAATCACTTGAGCCACATACGCTTCCCTCAATATGATTTTAATTTACATTAGCATTGTTTCATATGTTTATTGCTGTGTGGGTATCTTCTTTTAGGAAATGCTTACTCAAGACAAGACTTTTGCCCATTTTCCACTTGGGTTACCTATTTTTTTTTTTTTTTTTTTTTCTTATTAAGTTGGAGGAGTCTTGACATATTCTGGATAAAATGCCTTTGTTGCTGGATGTGTTGCAAAGAGAAAATAGTTCGTATGATGCCAACAAGTGTGCTGTCTGGAGTTGGGTGAAAGCCTGCAGTTAGATTCCTCTGACTTGCTCAGTTCTGGGAGCCTCTCACCATGTGAGAATTTCACCAAATTAAGCTCGTCAACTCATCTGGTGCTGAGAAAGGGCATAGTGATCTGTTTCCAAGCTGGAATGAAACCAGGCTGGGGCTGGACTGAAGCTGGGTTGAGGCTGGGCTGGGTTGGGTCTGGGGCTTGGCGAGAGTTGGGCTGGGGCTGGGTTGGGCTGAGGGTAGGTTGGGGCTGGGGCTGGGTTGGGCTGGGGCTGGGACTGAGGCTGAGCTGGGTCTAGGTCTGGGTCTGGGTTGGGGCTGGGCTGAGGTTGGGCTGGGCCTGAGCTGACTTGGGCTGACCACTGGCTGGGATGACAGTCCCTTTCCTAAAGTAATTTTGGCTCTAGATACCAATTCTAGAAGCAGCCCTATGTGAGATATGTCTAGTCTATAGTGCCTCAAAGACTGTGCCCACCTGCCCATAGGAAGCAAATCCAGTTCTAACATGGGATAGTGGGAGTACTAATAAAAAGTGTGCCACCTTTTGGGCTTTCCCAAAACTTCCTTCTTTTTGTCATTATTATTTCAGTAGTTATATATCAACATATTGCCTTACAAGTGTGGTTGGAAAGGGGCTCATTTTAGAAAATGTTCTCAGGAAAAGCATGGGTTCCCTGGCCCAGCCATATCCCCAGGCCACCCTTGACACCCTTGGCTGGCATGCCTTCCTGGCCCCCTGGTCTGGTGAACTCATGCTTCTCTTTCATGATCCAGTTTAGAAGCCACCTCCTCTAGGAAGCCCTCCTTGCTCTTCCAAGGCCAAAGTAGAAGCCTTCTCTTGTGCTCTCACAGGTTGCTGTGCTGCACTATACTTGTCTATTTATCTGTTTCCCCAACAGATGGGGATACCTTGGAGGGCAGGACCAGAGCTTACCTGGGTACTCAGGACACATTGCAACATTGCCCTCCCAGATCTATTACACATAGGCTCTCAATGCATGATATTTGAATGTTGAAGGAAGCCCATGAGTCAGAGTCTCAGAACTGTGTCCCGTTCCCTAGTCACCAAGGACACTAGAGTGAAGACATTCTTGTCAGGGGGTAATAGTAGTCCCTTCCTAAACTTTAGTTCCTTGAGTCTTGCCTTATGCCTTTTGCCTACCTTGCAGACCTCCTTTACAATGATTTACCTAAGGTTTTTCTTTAAATCGATTCACTTTAAAATATGTAAGTAAACATTTTTAAAAAGAAAACTTTATACCATTACCCTAAGTGGAAAACCAGTATCATTTTTCCATAAATAGAAGGTAAGTTCACAAAATGAATACAACAAAAGCAAGCAAACAAACAAAATCCTCAACTTCTGGCTAGGCCATCACCTTTCAGAGCTGGAAGATTGGGGATCAGAGGGCTTCTCTTTTTATTTTTAAAAAGGCATGTTTTAGTTTGCCAAAGGACTGCCAATACAAAGTACGAGAGGTGGATTGGCTTCATAATAGGGATTTTATTTAAGGTAAAAGCTTATGGTTCCAAAGCCATGAAATGTCCAAATTCTCACCACAGTCAGCTACTGGTGGCCCTTGTATGTTGCCATGTGGTGAAGATGGTGGCCGATCTCTGCTGAGGTCCCTGCCTTCCCCTCCAGAATCTACCGTCTCCCAGAGCTGAGCCATGGGCAATGAGACACAGGGCTTTTCTCTTTCCTGACCTCCTCTCTTAGTCTCAGCTGCTCCATTTTCTTCCCAAGTTCAGCTGTGAACTATCAGGCATATGGCTCATCTCTGTCTTGAGTTTCTTGGGGGCTTCTCTCCTTGCAGCTCAGCTGTGGGCAAAACTGGAGACCTTTCTCTCACATTGCAGGATCAAATATGGTTACTTCCTTTTCCTATGTGTCTCTCTCTGTGTCTCCGTTCATTTCAGACCCAGCAAGAGGGTGGAGACTCAATCTGAGTCATGCCTCACTGACATAGTCCAACAAAAGGGTCTTACATCCACGGGAATGGATTAGTTCAAAAACATCTTTCTCTTTTTGGGATTCATAAAATAATTTCAAACTGCTACAGGGCATTAGCACATGTCAGAAAGTTATTAACTATCTCCTGTGCAGAAATAAACCTGCCCCTTCTGGGAGAATACAGCCTAGAACCAGGGCACACAGCTTGGGAGAGACCGGATTCTAGCCCTCACTCCTCAACCAGCAACCTTGTACAGTGTGCAACTTGCACAACTGTGTGTGGCTGTCCTGCCTGCAGGTCAACAATTAGCACACCCAAAGTAGAGAGAGAAGCATAGGTAGATGGATAGATAGATAAAGAGAAATTGAGAGCTGATAGATTTAGAGAGAAAGAGAGAGGTATGAGTGTATCTGAGCATAAAATCCATTAGGAAGTTCACACACCAAAATCCCCAAGGTCGGGACTTCTGGGAGTGGAATCAGAGAGACACACAGAAAGTGGCAGAAGTATGGGTGAATTTTACTTTTTAAAAATTAAATAAATAAAAGCTTGGCTTCTTTAAGCCAATAAATAAAATAAAGGATCCCTTCTCCCTGGTTCTGAATGGTACACTGGTAGACAGGTTGTCACTGGCCTGGCAGGAGAGGTGGGGGCTAGGTAGGGAGGTTGGGGTCGGGGCACAACAGGTGGAAGCTGATGAGGAGTCCTGGACCCACCTCTTCTCCCCAGGGCCAAAGGGGGCTGTCCTGTCACAGACAGGGACTGGCAGCTGGTCACTACTTCTCCTTTTGACCAATAGCTGCCTGAACTGTCTGGCCCGGCCTCAGTGTCCCCAAAGGGTAAGGCACAGACCCCTGAGTATTTTAGGTGGTAAGGAAACTATTTAGAGGTCATAAATATGTTCTTTTCACTTCTCTCTGTATCCTTCAGATCCCACTGTAGGAGATTGTGCTAGGAAATATTTAACAGTGGAAATTGTAGTAATGGGAGTCATTCTCCCCCAAAAGCATTTGCTTCTGAACTTTCCTGATTTTTAAATAATTTTTAAAAAAATTGTGACAACATACAACACAAAATTTGCCATTTTAATCATTTTACATGTACAATTCAGTGGCATTAATTACAATCACAGTGCTGTGCTACCATCACCACCATCCACGATCAAGATTTTCCCATCACCTCAAACAGAAACTCTACACCCGTTAAGCAATCACACTCCATTCCTGCCCACCCCCCACCCCCAGCCCTTGGTAATCTCTAATCTATTTTCTATCTTTATGAATTTGCTCCTTCTAGATATTTCCTATAAGTAGAATCCCATAATAGTTGTCCATTTGTGTCTGGCTTATTTCACTTGGCATTTTGTCTTCAAGGATCATCCATGCTCACCCGTTAGTTGGTAAGAACTAAGATGAGTTGAATCCATTTTGGCCAAGAGACTGTGGTGGAATTAAAGGTGCACCAGTTCTGCACTCAGCCCCAAGGGTCCTTGAACTTGGGACTTTGCTCTGAGAACAAACCCGGGCCAATGTGCTGGGGGATGAGAGACCATGTGGAGCAGAGCCCGGCTGAACAGCCCAGACACCAGCCTGTGACATGCGGGAGTCTGCGGATCTGCAGACTGAGTGACAATATAAATGGTGCTTTTTTTTTTTTTCTTCCATAGGGTCCCAGAAGTAGAAGTATGGGGACAAAGGTCAAAAACATTTTATGCCTTTGATCTATATTGGGAAATAATTTTCCAAAAAGGAGTTGTAGCTTGAAAATGCCACCAACAATGTATGCTGGAACTTTTTTACCTTCCACTGCTCCCTCAGCAGCCGTAGCTAACCTTGTTTTTAAAAAATGTGTACAAACTTAATAAGCCTTAAGTCGGACTGCTTTAATATCCCTCTCTTTGACCATCGTGGAGGCTCAACATTGCCAGGTGGTGTGATTATTTTATTATGAACTCTCTCTGTATCAGTCGGGGTCCTGTCCAGATTACACCATTTTAAAAAACATTTATTTATTAATTTTTATTTACAAACCCTCTAGACCCACCAAGCCAAAACTTCTCCCTCCCCATCCCCTCGTAACCTCCCATCTACTTTCTGTCTCTGAAAAGTTGCCATTTCTAGACATCTCATACAAGTGACATCGTGCACCATTTATCCATCCGTGCCTGGCTTATCTCACTCAGCATAATGTTTTTAAAGTTCATCCATATCCCTCCTTCTTATGACTGAATCAGACTCTGTTGTGTGTTTGTACCACACTTTGTTTATCGATGGTTGAGGTTTTAAGCCACTATGTTTTGGGGTGGTTTCTTGTGCAGCCACGGTTTGAGGCCCCAGGCCACCCCTCCTTCATCTCTCTCAGCCAACACCCTGGGAACTTCCTACTTAGGTGGGAAAATCGAGTTCATCAGGCCCAACTCTTAACATCCTTTCTTGTGTCTACAAACAGATTTATCCCTGAACCCAGTTTTCCTTCCTCTCCTGCCTGAAGCCAGTCTCTCCCACTCTTGATCACTCTTGGCAGTGAAGTTCGGTGGTTAGGGACGTCAGCTTTGGAGTTAGGCATAACTGGAGGCCTCTTGGCTCTGCTGTGCACCCAGCTATGTGAACTTGATCCCAAAGCACTGCGCTCTCTGTCAAATGCAGATATAAATAGGAGCTCTACTGCTGCACTGTTGCCAGCCCTTAGAATGGAGCATGGCATGCAATAAATGCTCAATAAAACACAACTCTGTGTGCTGTAAATTATCACTCTGTTCCCACCACCTTCAGCCTCTTCCCTCTCTGCTGACTCCTTCTCCTCAGCTCAAACACATGCAAATCACTACCATCTTCCAAAAACTTTCTGCTGCATATTTATGCGCCCTTCCTGTTATCTCCCATGTCTTGACTCCAAGGGAAATGGTTACTTCAGTGGTTCCCAATGAAGTAGGGCTCCCAGGAGTCCCAGGCTCCCACACTTGGCCACCACATGTTGGCCCATAGGATGTTAGCAAGTGTGATGCAAGCAGAGGTTTACCAAGCATGTGCATCTTGGGGCTTGTCCCCTTGGACCACTTCTTCTTGAAACCCAGCTGCCATGCTGTGAGGGAGCCCATGCAGCCACGTAGAGAAGACACATGGATGAGAACCAAGACTCCCGGCCGGCAATCCCAGGGAGCTCTTAGCAAGTGGCCCAAACTGAGTGCCAGCTATGTGGATGAGACCCTCTTAGACATTCTAGTCATCCCAGGACCCCAGGCAACCCCATGTAAAGCAGAAGGACTGCCTGGCCAACCCAGAGAGTCACGAGAAAAAGAAACCTTTGTTGTTTGAAGTCACTACATTTTGGCATAATTTTCCCCACAGCAATAAATAACCAGAACAGCCCCATTAAACGTTCCAGAAGACTTGTCTCACGCACCACCTCTAGTTCTCTTCCTCCCACACCCTGCATCTGTCTTTCTCCCTCATCACTCCACTGACATTGCTTTCACTGAAGGACCTGAGATCTTCATGCCAGTAAATCCAGAGCTTGCTTCTGAAAGCCTTACATTAGGAGGAAGCCGGATGCAGTGCTTCAAACCAGCTGCTGTCACGTCTGGGCTGTGGGGTCACAGGCAGGGTCCCTCTACCTCCTGGGACCTCAGTTTTCCTCTCTGTGAAACGAGGCCCATAATACAACTTACTCTGTGGGGATTAAATAAACACCTGAGACAACTCCCCTGGAACAGGGCTTGGACTATAAATGGCAGCCCTCGTTTCCTGACCACTCTATAGCAAGCAGCCACCCCCTCTTCCTGAAATATGATTCCCTTGGATGCCATGGCACCCTGCTTGCCCAGCTTCTCTCTCATCTTTCTGCTTTCTTCTTCTAGGACCACTCTTCTTCTCAACTCTTCATCCCTGTGTATCTGCCTTCAGCCCCTGTTTCTCTTACTGCAACTTACTCTCATGCTGATAACTCCCAAATATGTCCCTCTGACCTGGACCTCTCCCTATGTCCAGCCTCCTAAATCTGGTTTCTTCCTTGACACTCCCTTGGATGTCTTAAAGGCACCTTCACCACCTCCAAAGCCAGACTCATGGTCTCCCACGAACTGCACCACACCCTCCTTGTACTCTCCACTGAGGCAGATGGCAGCACCACCCCCTGGGGACCCAAGTTTCACCAACTCGTCCTGACTCTGCCCACTGCCTCTGTCTTCAACCAAGTTGCCATCAGCTCTTATGAAAACCATGCCTCCTAATCTCCCCATGGCCTTTCTTTCCCGTTTGATCCTTTTCCCACGTTCTATTAGGGGAATCTCCTCACAGCATGGATCTGATCATGTTCCCTGGCCCTGCTTCAAAACCCTTGGAGGCTCCCCTTGGTGCTAAGCATCTGGCCACACCCTCACATGCAGCTTGTGCTCTGCACTCACTGGCTTCATTTTGGTCCCTGATCTAAATGATTCTCCTACCACAGGGCCTTTGCACAGGCCATTCCCTCCTCTTGCTTGGCTAATTCCTCCTCCTCCTTCAAAGTTATTCTCAAAGATCATTCTCTCAGAGATGCCTTATCCAAACCCCAGACTCCATCAGATCCGATTATTCATGAG
Organism: Tolypeutes matacus; assembly: GCA_026826555.1. Lineage (NCBI taxonomy): Eukaryota > Metazoa > Chordata > Mammalia > Cingulata > Chlamyphoridae > Tolypeutes > Tolypeutes matacus. The sequence goes on along the minus strand of JAKSZT010053763.1, from coordinate 1,507,673 downwards.
GAAAGGTGTGTACGTCTCCTTTGTGGCATTCACCTACCATAGATTTAATTAACCTATTTGTCATGAATTGAGTTGCTCAGTGGCCGTTTCTGACGTAGATTGTCGCAGCCGTGAGAGGAATCATGTTTGCCTTGACTCTGTCCTGGTCTCTGTCTGCCAGAGCTGCCGTAACAAAGTTATATACACTGGTTGGCTTCAACAACGGAAATTTATTGGCTCACAGCTTTGGAGGCCAGAAGCCCCACATCCAGGTGTGGGTGAGGCCTCTGTTTCTCCAGAGTCTGGAGCATTCTGGTGAAGGCAGTCCTCTGTCACATGGCCACCTCTTCCGGCTTCTCCTGCTTCTGGCTTCTACTTCTTTGTCCGTTTTCCTTTGCTTCCAGGACTTCAGCCCTATTGGATTGAGGCCTGCCCTCCTTTGGTTAGGCCATACCTTAACTAATAATAGCATCTTCAAAGGTCCTACTTGCAAATGGATTCACAGCCCCAGGACAGGGGGTTAGAACTTGAATGCATCTTATGTGGGGGATGTGATTCAATCCCCAACAGTGTCTAGTTATCTCTCGGAGCCACATGTGGAAGGCTCCCAGGAATGCTCTGCGGAAGGCTGTAGAAGAAATAAGGTTTCAGACAAGAGGACTCATGTAGGAAGAGCAGGGTAGAGAGGCTGGGGAGGGGGGCACTCAGCGCTGAATGGGGGGTTGGAGGATGACTTGGTGGGGTGAAGTTTGGGGCATGTGCTGGTAGGGGGAGGAAGAGTCTCCCCTGTTGCTTTTCCCCTGGGTTTCTCTCCCTCCTCCTCCCTGTCCCCCTTCCCTTCTCTCCCTCTCTCCATCCTTGCTGAATCCTGGAAGGAGACCCAGAGCTTTCCACTCCACCCCCCCCCCCACCCCCAATGCCCATGTCTTTGGTAATTGTTCTCACAACCACGTCGGTATCGAACAAACAGATGTTTATAGTTAATCCCTAATTTTGCCATAAAAAAATATACAATCTTGGGTAGAAACCGAAGAGGAAAGAATTTTTTAATTTACAGTGTCTCCCCACCACCCCACTCCTGAAATTTGAAATTGCTGAATAGCCTCCAAATTCAATATTCCAAGTCAAACAAATCTATGTGTTCTCCAAAAGGAAGTATTGAATATCTGACCAAGATGGAACGGGATGAAAAAATCAAGAGAAGAGGGAAAAGCCGCCTCATTCGGCTGGGTTCAGCCACGCAAAATGACTTCCAAGAATGGCTCTTTTCCGGTATTTGCCCTTTCTTCTTTTCATTTTTTAGTGAAAGGCTGGCGTTCCATGGAGGAGCTGGCTGAGGTTGTTAGGTAATGTTGAGGCAAACCAGATGCCACCCTACTTGGTTTATGAGTGCCCATTCTCTGCCGTTTTGGGTGCTAGACTTGGGTGCCAGCCCTGGAGGTGCAGCCTCTGTCTTCAGGGAGCTGCCAGGCTTGTGTTATGACAAGTGCTATGATCGGAGTCTGGAGGAGAGCAGCCTTGACTTGATGGAGGAGGAGATGCTGGATCTGGGTCTTGAAGAGGAACGAGAAGGTCACCGGGCAGAGGCTGTGAGGAGAGCCAGCAGGGAGAGACAATAGCATGAAGGGGGCTGGAAGAGGATGGGCCCTGGGTGTTCAGGGCAGGGCTGCAGTGAGGGTGTGTTTGGAGGGCAATGGGGCTGGAAATGTGGACAGGTCCACGTGGAGAAGGGCCTTTAGTGTCAAGAGTGTAGTTGCGCCTCAAAGCCCCAGGCCAGAGGTGCTAATGACTCTATGTTCAATGATAAGACTCCAGATTCCATTTGCTCTGCCCTTCCTCACTCCACTTCAGCACATCTTGACCCCCTTCCCTGGGTTTCAGGTTCCCCAGCCAGGCCCTCTGACCTTGGTTTGCTGCTGAGGCCACCCTCAATTCTAAGCACATAAAAACGAGCAGTTTCCAGCCTCATGGCAAGTCTTTGCAAAGGTGGGATAGCCCCCATTTCCCAGATGGGGAAGATGAAGTTAAGTAACCTGCCCTATTTGCCCAGACGCTTTTGGTTGTGAGTGACAGAAACCAACTCACAACTGGTTAAAGCACACAAGGGAATTTGTGAGCTCACGTAACTGAAAAGCCCAGGGGCTCAAGCAGATCCAAGGATGGAACAAATGCTCCCCCACCCTACTCTCTGGGAAGGGTGCCAACCTCTCCTCTGTGCTGTCTCCCCAGATGGCTGCCTCCAGACTGGCCTCCTAGCCCGTCTGCAACTTTAGGGAAAGCGCCTTCTTTTACAGCAGTTGAAGAGAAAGCCTGGGATTGGCTCTAATTGGGCTGACTTGGGTCATGTGCTCACCCTTCAACCAATCACAATGATGGTGGGAATAGTAGGGTTGGAAGGCCCTGATTGGCCAGGCCTGGGTCATATGCCCATCCCTGCATGCCAAGGCCATGACATTATTGTGCCACAACCTGAGCGTGTGATAGGAGAGCCCCCAAGGAAAACTGAGGGATGGACGTGAAAGAGGGGGAATGGATAGGGGGAGGAACTCTGAGATGTCCATCCTGGTGTCACTGTCATGCCACTTACGAGAGGTGGGGACAGTGGCCTAGATGCAGCATCTTGCTGCCCCTTCCCCATCCACACACAGCTCCCCTGTCCACCTCTCCAAAACCGCCCAGCCCATTATTTCCCCTGGGGGTTGGCACAGAGTCCAGAGTTCCAAGCCAGTGTTGGGGAGGTGGCTTCCAGAAATCCTCCGAGGAATCCACGCTGTTCAAATAGACTCATCACGCACCATCTGCCCAACAGCCGCCTTGGACGCAGAAACGCTGTTTCCCCACCAGAAGGCAGCTGGTCATTACGTTATCACAGCTACAGTGTAGAGCCATATTTACATGTTTGTCCACCTCACCAGCTTTGCTAACCAAACCCTTTTTGTAGTCTAGTGGTTGCAAGGGATTCACTCAAATTCATTCCACAACTATTCACTGGACATCATTGAGCTAGGATTGGAGGCTGCAGCAGGGAATAAGCAGATATATCCCAGTGAAGCTTGTAGATCAGTCTCTTTACTGATATTTGAAAGACTTCAAGGAGACATAGCCTGGCCATGATCTGAAATTGATTATTGTATTACTTTTGTTCTTTATGCAAATACAATTTAATTGAACACACCTTTATCAAGCATTGTGATAAATGTTAGACTAAAATACCTGCGTCCTCTAGGGTTTGCAATGGGGGGGGGATTTTTGTGAAGAGTCAAGCATCTGGATTTTGAAGCCCAGCTGTGCCTGAGATGCCTTTTCCATGTTTAGGGGGTGGGGTGTCTCGTGTGAATTCTTGCTGCCATCGTCACCCTGGCTTCAAGGTGCTTCCCTATTCATGTTCCAAGTGTAGACATACATGGTTCACCCTCACAGTGTGACCTGCCTTAAAAAAGGCCAGAATATTTAAACAAGGCTTCCCTAAAGGCTAGACCTTTTTGCAGTGATGAAATGTGGTTAGTGCCACATTTTTTTTTTCTTTTTTTCACCAAGGAACTGCATTTAAATTTGATTTAATTTTAATCAATGCAGCTTTAAAGAGCCACACGTGGCTGCTGGCTTTATTGGGCTGCATTTAAAATTTGATTTAATTTTAATCAATTTAAAATTAAAGAGCCACACGTGGCTGCTGGTTGCATTGGGCAGCATAAGGTGAAAAGATGTTTCCAGGGAAAGAAACTCAGAGCTTCATCATCTGGTGGATAAAATAAGATGTCTTCTCCAGGTTGTTCTCACCTTGTCCCTTCTAAGGCTCTGTTTATATCTAGGGGTTTAGAGGCATCGTTGCACCACTTCCCAGGAACTGACCCTCAATAGCCCAGTTTCTTGAGCTTTGGACTCAGAAAATGAGCCCAGGAGAGGACTGGACAGTCTTATTTATTAGGAGGTACATCTTGGGTTCTGGTGACCCACTCAGCTTTTTCTCAAGATAGTCACGGGAAATGGCCACCCCATCCACCGACCCACCCAGAGCTGCGCCTAGACAGCAGCAAGAGGGACAGGATGTTGACCACAGCCACCATGAGGGTGCAAACCAGCTCACGAGAGCAGACTGTTACCCATCCAGGTATTTGTGAGCTGGTTGCTAAGCACAGTCATTATGAAAAATTAAATTAGATGCACTTACTCTTGAACAAAATATATTAAATATGTAAAACAGTCCTAGCAGCTGTATTCCTGTTATTTACGCTCTGGAGGTTTCTGATTCCTGTGTACTGTATGGGGAAATGGTGGCTACTATTCTTTATAAAGCTGTGTTCACTGACAACATGCTGATAGCTTGACATCAGCCATGGACGCCCCGAAAATCAGCAAACACTCCAAATGCAGACTTGACTTACTGTTTTGTAGATTGCCTAAACCAAGGGTCAGCAAACTTTTGCATAAAAGTATATACTGTATGCTTGGCAGATCTTTTGGACTTTGCAGGCTGCATAAAATCTCTGCCATACATTCTTTAAAAAAAAAAACAAAAAACTTTGTTAATAACGCTTTACAAATGTAAAAGCCATTCTAAGCCCATTGGCTGTAAAAGAACAGGCCATAAGCTGGATTTGGCTCTCAGGCTGTAGTTTATTGACCCCTAGCTTGAATTTAAGAAAGTAATGGAGGAAATGTTAAGAACACAGATTGAACTTGAAAAAAGTGGGGCCCGTGTGTAGCTGTTTAGCACAAAAGTGGACTAAACGTTCTTCCAGTCTTCCATTCAGCAAAGAAACCATTCACATCTGTATTAGTCAGCCAAAGGGGTGTTGATGCAAAATACCAGAAATCGGTTGGTTTTCATAAAGGGTATTTATTTGGGGTAGAAGCTTACAGTTACCAGGCCATAAAGCATAAGTTACTTCCCTTACCAAAGTCTATGGTCACATATTGGAGCAAGATGTCTGCTGATGTCTGCCAGGGTTCAGGCTTCCTGGGTTCCTCTGTTCCCCGGGCTTGCCTCTCTCTAGGCTCAGGCTTGCTTTTCTCCACAAGGCCAGTTGTAGGCTATCAAGTGAATGGCCTCTTTTCCTGGGGTCTTCTCTCCTTCCTCACGACCAAGTTCCTCTGTGTGCTTTCTTCCCTGGGCTCCAGCATTAAAACTCCAAACTCCCTTCTCTGCGGCGTGGTTTCTCTGTGTGGCCCAATCAAAGCCTTAATAATTATTTAATGAAATAAAAGCAAAACCTCTGAATCCAATATAATCTAATATGCCCAGAGGAAAAGATCAGTTCACAAAAGTAATCCAATATCTATTTTTGGAATTCATAAATAATGCCAAACTGCTATGATGTCATTGACGAACGAGGAAAGTTCCAACACTTCATCTTTGTTGTTTTACTTTTGTTGTACTCATTAATGGACGTGAAAATATCCACCAACATTCATGCTGGAGGTATATCTGAGGAGCCGCTGTGAAACACGTACCAGCCCAGCTCTGCTTGCGGCCTTCATTTGCCTGTTTCCCACATGCCCCAGAGCATGCTCTTGTCGCTCTCATTTTGCAGTCGGGGAAGTTGAGGCTGAGAGAGGTCATGTGACTCGCTGCAGGTCCAACAGCAAGTGAGCGTCTGAGGGGAGGGCTTGAACCATGTCAGTATGACTCCCAAACCCGTTTCTGTCCGACACGCCCTTCCAATCTCAGTCTCTTGGTGCATTTGCTCCAAGGCCACACGTCAAGTATGAACACTATTAACTGTATTTCTGAGACTGAAAATGGAAAATACCAGGGTTTCAGGAGCTGAGGTTGAAGTGGGCCTTGAATGCCAGGCTTGGGAGTCCTTGTGTTGCCCTGCAGAGGTGGGACATGGCTGTGTTTTCTTTTTTTTAAAGTTATATTTGTATTTATTTATTTGTTTATCCCCCCACCCCACCCCCCCTTGCTGCTTGTGCTGTGTCCATTTGCTTTGTGTTTTTCTGTGTCTGCTTGTCTCCCCCTGTTGGGTCATCTTGCTGCGCCAGCTCACCGTGCTGTGTGGGCCATCTTGCCTTCACCAGGAGGCCCCCGGAATCAAACCCGGAGCCTCCCATATGGTAAACGGGAGCCCTATCAATTGAGCCACAGCCGCTTCCCGTGGCTGTGTTTTCTATCTGGAAAGATCACTCCGGCCCACGCTTTGGAGAGTGGATGGGAGGTGGTGAGAATGGAGGTGAGGGGTCCCATGAGGAGCTTGGTGCAAAAGTCAAGGATAGGAGCACCAAAGCCTCTGCCACAGGCTGGAAGAGGAGAGCAGAGGATGCCTGACCTGGGCAATGGAGTGAGGTGAGCCCCGTTTTCCCTGAGGTGTGGAGGGACAGCCCACATCCTCCCCTCATCCTGCCTTTCTCCCTGCATCACCTCAGGGCTGGGTCTAGAGGCCACTTAAGTGAGGCTAGAAGCTCCTACGGGCGCAGGGCCCACGACTCCAGGGAGCACTCGATGGGGGCCCCCTCGAGGCCATTTATGGGTAAGTCCAGGGCCAGGGCCCCAGGAGGCACTGTAAAGATCTCTCTGGGTCTACATCAAGTCCCTCATTTACAAAGACAGACCAAGGAGCTGCGAAAGGCCTCAGGCTCCGGCTGCCGTGGAAGCCCCATAGGTACCAGATATGCACCCGGTGTGGCTGGCCCATGAGACTTGGGCTGTGGGAGGCAAGCAAAAGTGATGAGGCCACTTCCAGGCCTGTGCCCTGAGACCCTGGCCCTGAATGCTCTATGCCGCCCCCTTCCTCGGTTGCTTCTAGGGTGGTGGGGGTGCAGCTTAGACGTGCAGGTGACGAGCCCACCCAGAGGCTCGGGGGTGTGGGGCAGAGCAGAGGTATGGGGAAGGGGGCAGGGCAGGGAAGGCAGAGAAGAAAGCTGTGCTGTGGGCAGCTGGAGTTTGACCCCACTGGGAACTCTGGGAGCCCGCGTGGACTGCGCCCCTCAGCGCCATCTGTCCACTGAAGGGGTGAGGGAGCTGCGGTGTGGACCCACCAACCCCCGCCAGTCACTGGTTGAGGGCAATTCTCAGTGTGTGTGTTTGAGTGTGTGTATGTGTGTGTTTGAGTGTGTGTGTACGTGCATGGGTTGTGTGTGCATGCACATGTGTGGTGTTTCATTGTATGTACGGGTGTGTGCATGTGTGTGAGTGTGTATGCAAGCATGTGAGTGGGTGTATGTGTGAGCAAGGAGTGTGTGAGCGAGTGTGGGTGTGTGCATTGTGTGAGCAAGTGTATTAGGAAGTGTGCGAGTGAGTGTGGGCTTCTGTGAGCGTGTGAGCGTGTGTGTGTGTGGGAGTGTGTGCTCTTTGTGCACTTCTGGCCTGTGCTGCTGAGCAGAGCAGCTCTATCTCTGGCAGTGGAAGTCAAAGCTGGGCTGGCACCTGTGAAATGGTGGGTACTGAGGGGATGTGGGGTTCCAACAGTGTCCACTGCATGGTTAGAAAGCCTGTCTTCCAGGAGGCGTGCGTGGGACAGAGGGGACTATCTGACAGGTGTGAGCTCCGTCAGGGGTGAGGTGTGCCCTTGATGCTGTCAGGGAATTTACACATTTGTTGGGAGCTGCCCACCACCCTGGGGCCCTGTGCCAGAGGGCAGGGCCTTCAGATGCTACTCAGCTCCCCATCAGGAAACCAAGGCATGGAAAGGTTCACCACTGGAAACAGAACCAGGACTCGAACCTGAGTTGTCTGAGCATCGCCTGCTGCTCTGAGTCCACTGCACGGCTGAGCAGCTCCTGGCCGTCCCATCACCTGGATGGGCACCCAGGGCTTCCCAGACTCCAGCTCCTGGCTGTAGATGAGGGGCCTGTGGCCACGAGAAAGGCAGTGGTTATGAGGAGGGGGCGGGGAGGAGGACAAAGGGGGCTGAGGAGTCTAGGGGTGGGAGCACAAAGCCTAGAGGACGCAAGGAGGAAGCATCCGAGAGGGAGACTGAGGCAGCAAGATGGAGAGATGCAGAGAAAGTCGGAGAGACAGAGAGAGTCGGACACAGAAAAGGTGGAGAGGGTGATTCAGAGAAAGAGAAGCAGAGAGAGAGAGAGAAGGACATGCAGAGAGCGCGAGAGACAAAGGTGGAGAGAGACACACAGAAGCAGAGCTGAGAGAGAGATAAACAATGCTGAGCGAAAGAGAGACACAGAGAGGGAAAGGAGCAGGGCGGCCAGGCAGGCAGCTGGGCAGGCGGGCAGGGTGGGCTGCCCAGCGAGCAGGGAGGCAGGAGGCACAGGGCAAGGGGCCGTCAGCTCCAGGCATCCCGTGGCCATGCCTTAGGCTCTGCTCTTATGGGGTGCCTTCCTCCCCGGGGAATCTGGGGGCGCTGCAACTGCCTCCTGTCACCCATCATCCACCAAGGCCCTGACCCAATTAAGGACGTCATAGGCATTGCCCAGGACCTGCTGGCAGTGCTCTGTCACCCCATCACCCCTGAAACCCACTGTCCCCATCACCCATCACCTGTCACTACAAACCCCCCAACACCCCATTCCCCTCATCACCCCCGTCCCTCAGTGTCTGTCACTCTCACACCCATCACCCAGCCATCCCTGCTGCTTCCAGGGGCCAGTGGCCTGACCGCTGGGCGGCATGGCCTGGGGCCTTGCAGGCACATGCACCGGATGGGCCTAATTACCATGAAACCTAATTCTTCAAGGCTGCATGCTCCAGCCAGCGGGGACCCGCTTTTGTTTTACTTGGCTGTCTTCTGACAACAGGATTAAGGGAAGAGAAAAGTAATGGCGCCCCCCGCCAGGCCTGCTGCGGGGCTGTGAGGGCCCCTTGCCTGCTGTTCCAACCAGCCAACCTCATCAGCACCTCCTGGGTACCTGGCCCTGGGCTGTGCTGCTGGCAGCACTGGTGCTGGGGGCCGGGAAAAGTCTGTCCTGGGTGCTGTAAGATGTTTAGAAGTTTCCTTTCTTTCTACCTTCTAGATGCCAATAGCATCCTCTCCCCGAGTTATGACAACCCTAACGTCTCTAGGCATTGCCAACTGTCCCCCGGAGACACACTGGCCAGGGGTCAAAAACCATGCCCTGCAATGCCGCAGGATGTGTTTATCAATTGCAATGAATGTGCCACACTAGTGAAGGATGTTGTTTATGCGGGAGGATATGGGAGGTACGGGGAGTGGGGCATATGGGAATCCCTATATTTTTTGTGTAACATTTATGTAATCTAAGTATCTTTAAAAAAAAATTGTTAAAAAAAAAAAAAGCATGGAAGCAATCTAAAATTAAAGGGAAGTACACAATAGCCAAAAAGAAGGAGTTCCAAATTACCTATGAAAAGACAACTTTGAACATCTGAAATATAAAGACTGTAGTGGCTTAAAATTAATCACATATCAGGGCTTAGGAAACTTCTCCAGTAAATGGCCAGATAAAAAGTAAAAAAAAAAAAAAAAAAAAAAAAAGAAGGAAAGAAAATAAGAAGGATGAGCCTTTTTGGTGGGACACTTGCAGGGCAGGTGAGGTTGGAAGAACAAGTTGAAATTGGCCAGGTAGCAAAGATGTCTCAGGCAGAGGGAACTACCTGGCAGAGTTGGGTGGCTCAGGATGTCCCAGCCAAAGCAGAGAGCTGAGAAGGACCCAGATGGGCTGGAGGGTGGCAGGATATGAGGCGGCCAGGCGAGATGACTAGATCACACTGGGAGGACTAGGAAGGGTAGGACAAGCATTGAACTATCAATTTTTTTTTAAAGATTTATTTTATTTATTTATCCCCTCCCACTAGTTGTTTGCGCTTACTGTCAGCTTTCTCTTTCCATTTGTTGTGTGCTCTCTGTGTCTGCTTGTCTTCTCTTTAGGAGGCACTGGGAACCGAACCCGGGACCCCCCATGTGGGAGAGAGGCGCTCAATCACTTGCTCCCTGCTTTGTTGTGTCTCATATTGTCTTTTCTCTTTGTGTTTCCTTATTACATCATCTTGTTGCATCATCTTGTTGCATCTGCCTGTCACATCAGCTCGCTATCTTGCTCATCTTCTCCAGGAGGCACCAGGAACTGAACCTGGGACCTTCCATGTAGTAGACGGGAGCTCAATCGCTTGAGCAACAACTGCTTCTGGAACTATCAATTAAAAAAAAATCTAGAGACATGAGAAAGAAACCAAACCTCCCCAATCTTTAATACCTGACTGCCACTGGTGTCTCCCTACCCCTGTGCTGGGTCACAATGCACACAGTTCTGGTGTGTCAGGAAGGGCAATGGTGAGTGCCTTGTCTTTGGTGTCTCCCTGCTTTGGGGGTGATGCAACACATTGCCACAGACACATGCCCAAGTAGGGGGGTAACATTACCTCATTTTCACAAAACCAATATATCACAAGATGGAAAGATGTCTTGAAACCAGATACCTGCAAAGGCAAGGCAAAATCTAAATGACATCAATTAGTGCAAGTCCAAGCAAACACTAGAACTCCTAGAGAGAACCAGCATATCTCTCCTGGGTGGGTCTGTGGGAGTCAGCACTTTTTACCTTCATATCTGGATGGTAGGGATAATTATTTGCATCCCTCCTTTACAGGTGGGGAAACCGAGGCACAAAGTGGTTAAGCAACTTGCTCAAGGTCTCTCAGCTTGTAAGTGCCAGAGCTGGGGCTTGGAGTCAGGAAGTCTGGCATCAAAATTGAGCGATTGGAAGCGGCTGTGGCTCAAGTGGTTGGGCTCCCATTTACCATATGGGAGGCCCCGGGTTGGATTCCCGGGGCCTCCTGCTGAAGGCAAGCTGGCCCGTGCGGCCCAGTGAGCTGGCGCACCAAGATGATGCAACAGAAGGAGACAAGCAGACACAGAAAAACAAAAAACAAAAAACAAAACGCAAAGCAAATGGACACAGCGAGCACAAGCAGCAAGGGGGGGAATAAGTAAAAAAAAAAAAAAAAAAAATTTAGTGACTGGACTGTGGCCATGAGCTGAAAGGCAAAACCAAGTATGATCCAACTGATGATGACAAGTAGCCCCAAATTCCAAGTTATCAGTTTGTTATATGGATTTACATGCAGGACCGTACCATGCCTGACCATATGTTACACCTTTGGGTATCAGCTACTGGGAGCAGGGTGTGTGAAATGTTCACAAATCAATGTCTTCATTTGCTAGGGCTGCTATAAAACAAGGCACCCCAAACGGGTTGACTTGAAACCACAGAAATTTATCCTCCCACAGTTCTGGAGGCCAGAGGTCCGACATGGAGGTGTTGGTAGGAGCATGCTCTCTCTGAAATCTGTCGGGCTCTGGTGGTGGCTGGTCTAATGTCCATAACTCAGTCTCTGCCTCCGTCACATGGCCACCACCTCAATCTCTGTGTCCAAATTTCCTCTTCTTATAGGGAAACCAATGTGATTGACTTAGGGCCCATCCTAATCCAGTCTGCCTCATGCTAAGTAATGCCATCTTCAAAGATTCTTATTCTAAATGCGGTCACATTCATGGTACTGGGGGTTAGGAATTGAACATGGCTTTTTGGGGGACAAAATTCAAATCATAACAATCAATAAATATATGTATTGGGATGGGGGGATTCCAAAATTCTTTTCATAAGAAATAATTTGGAGACAGCCAGTGTAGGTGACAAGGGAGTGTCCCCCAGGGGAGTACAGGTCTGATTTGGGCTTTGGAAACCTCAGTGTGGGGGTGGGGGTGGGGAGTGGATAGGAGCTGTGACCTCAGTAAGGTGGGGATTGGAGCAGGGAGTGGAGGGGAGGGATGGAGGCCTGAGAGAGGTTTCTGGAGGGTGGGGTGGGTGAGTGCACTGGTGACACGAAGTGCAGCCCCTGGGAGCCCATGGGTGTCCCCATCCTGGGTGCTGCCCGTCATAGAGAGATGGAGGGGGTCCGAGGCAGTATCGTCAGCCCCTGGCTGTGAGGGGTAACTGCCACTTAAAGGTTGTTTGTGGGAATCCACCCCTCCCAGCTCTTCACCTGGTGAAAGCTGTGGGTTCCTTAGCAAACCGGGGAGGCAGAAGCATGGAGAGGCAGGGCCTCTCTCAGCAATCCTTTCCCTGGAGACTGGGCAGCCTCCAGGAGCTGGATGGATCCAGGGCTGGCCCCAGAGAATGGCCTGGCCCCAGGTCTTTGCAGCACACCCAAGAGCTTCCCCCAGAATCCACAGAGGCCATGCCTCCTAGCTAGGTGGTGGGGCAGGAACACCATCAGGGAGTGGAGGACAGCCTTTGGTGTTGTATGACCAGAGGCAAATGTCTGCTCACATTTGCCCCACCAGAGGTTCCAGACTCCCTAGGACTCAGTTTCCCCATCTGATTGTTGGCATTGGAAACCCAAACCGGTGGCCTCAGTGAGTCACTGAAAAGCTCAGGAGAGGTCCAACTTCAGGGGCACTGGACTGTGAGGCTCAAACTCACGCCTCTCTGCTGGCTTCGTTCTCAGGCATGCTCCTGCTGCAGCGGGGAGCCAAAGCTGGTGGCGGGCACAGCACTTGGAGGGAGAAGCCTCTGGGGGTGGCTCTGATTGGGCGGACTTGGGTCATGTGCCTGTCCTTGAGCCTGTCACGGCGCTTGGGGGCAAGGGACTCAGGCATGGCCATTTTCCACACCTGCATCTGATAGGGGGAGGCCCCACCAGAACCAGCTGGACTGAGGTTGGGGCAGTCCCCTCGGGGGAGGGGGTGTTGGGGTGCTAGTAGCTGAGAGGAGAGCGGGAAAAACACAAGAGAGCCATTCCAGGTGAACGGCAGTCCTGTCCTGCCTCCCTGCAGAGCACTCACGGGATAACCAAATCCCCCACAGACTGTAAGGTGCCTACCCACAGGGGTTGGGTTGTAAGGCATTGGCTGGGAGGTGCAGAAGACTGGTAACAGCAACATGGCCTGGAAAAAGTCCTGTGTGTCCCCTGAGTCAGTACTTTATGTATCTCATCTGTGGAACGCTCACTTTCCAAACTGTCCCTTTGGGCCTACACACCGTCACCCCCATTTTGCAGGTGAGATAACAAGGCCTGGACAAGCAGAGCTCCTTGTCTAAAGCTTCTCGGCTGGTCAGTGAGAGCAATGGGGAGCCACAGGTGGATTTTGAGCAGGGGAATGGCCTGGCTGGACCTGGGCTGGAGAGAGTGCCTGGGTCAGCCAGTGTGAGGCTGGAGGAAGGGAGATCAGAAGCAACAGGACAAAAAGGGTGCAGACATGAGGTGGTGGGACTGAGCTGGGCCGGCCCTGGGAGAGAGAACTGATTAAAGATGAGGAGTGTGCGGTCACAACCCAGTGACACTTGTGATGTGCTGCACTGTGTAGCCAGGACGCCAAGCATTTGTCTGTTCATTCATTCATTCCCTCTGTGGCAGTTTGAGATTATTTTATGAGTCCCAAAAAAGAGAATGATTGGTTTTTTTTGTTTGTTTGTTTGTTTTAATTTATTTTTATTGTGGGTAAAAATCAAAATTCTCACAATACATACAAACATTTGCAAAATGATATATAAATATATATGCATATATGTGTATTTGCTTGCAAAAATGTTATATATATATATATATATATATACATATACATATATTTTAAGAGGTGCTTAGATTACCCAAAATATTACACGGAACCCACTGGGATTCCCATGTTCCCCACCTCCCACACCTCCCACCACATCCCACACAAACATCTCCCACAAGTGTGGCCCACCACCCTCAATGAACTTACACATCCTGGAGCCTTGCCACCAACCACAGACCACAGTTCACACTGTAGACCACACTCTCTCCCACTCAGTTCTGAGTGGTGTGTGCTCATTTAAAATGGCCTACATCCGTTGCCACAAAGGTACTCAGGACAACCTCCAACTCCCAAAGAAGCTCCTGTATTTCAACTGCTCATCCCCTCCCTACCCCAAAAGTGTCAAGTGGCCACTGGCTCCACCTCATTGTTATAATTTCTTGCATTGCTAGAATCACCATATGTGAACAAGAGCCTTATCAGTGGGTTCTATTTTGGAATCTGTGCTCCTGAGAGTGACAGAATTAGACTCAAATAAGTCCTCCCTGCACATGGTTCACCAGTCCCTTCTATTCAAACCTATATGTGATGCTGGAGTTTTTAGGTATACTTCCAGAGACTGGAGCCTCCTGCCTACCTATGTGCCAGGTGTGCATGAAATCTAGGTGGAGCTGCAACTCCTACCCTACAGCTCAATGGACTCATCCAAGTCACCTGGTAAGGAGACAACGATGGGCAATGGCCATCCTAGGGAATGGAGAGGGCCTGCATCTGCAGGCAGGATCATCCCACCCACCATATCCATGGGATATAAGCCCTCTCTCACTTGGAGTTGGAGTGGACATCACCATCCCAGTCCCCTCAGGATTGGGGGAAGAACTATGGACTAGAGTGGACTTGATGGTATTCTCTTGTTCACATATGAGAATGATTGTTTTTAAACTAATCTATTCCTTTGGGTGTGATACCCTTTGATTGCATTAAATTCAATTGTGGGTCCTTTGATTAGATTACTTGATAAGATGGCTTTAGGGCTTTGGATTGGACTACATCATTGAGGCCTGACTCAGGTTGAGTCCCTGCCCCCTTGCTGGGTCTGACATAAATGGACTCACACAGACAAAGAGGAAAAAGGGAGCCGGCATGTTTGATTCTGCAATGTGAGAGAGACAGGATTGCTTAAGCATGGAGTCCCCAAGAGGATGGGCCTATGGAGCAGCTCAAGAGGAGACCAGCCCTGCTATGTGCCTGGTAGCTTACAGCTGAACTTGGGAAGAGAGTGGAAGAGCTGAGACTGATATAGGAGGCCCAGAAAGAGACAAGCCTATGCCAGTTTGCAGCTGAAATTGGGAAGAAAACAGACCAGCTGAGCCTGAGAAAGGAAGTCCAGAGGAGAACACAGAGACCAGACAGATATCACCCGCCATCTTGCTTCAACATGTGGCAGCTGACTTTGGTGAGAAAGCAACTCTTATGGTACCTCAAGTTGGACTTTTCACAGCCTTGGAACTGTAAGCTTTTACCCCCAATAAATCCCCCATTATAAAAGCCAACAGATTTCTGGTACTTTGCACTGGCACCCCTTTGTCAAACTAAAATTACCCTCCTTCCTTCAGATGTTGTCACATGGGCCCAGGATCCGAGTCAGCCAGTCCAGGAGAAGCAGGTGTGACTGCAACCTCTCCAGGAGCTGCAGTGCCTCCTCCCTCAAGTCTTTCCCTGGAATGAAACCCGCCCACTGGGTGCAACTCTCCAGCACTGAAGTTGTGGGCATGGCCCTGTGGCCTTGATCAGTGACCCCCACCTGTGACCCTGCCAAGCCCTGCGGGAGGCTTTTCTGCTGCCACAGCCATCAGGGTCCTCCCCAGGTGTTTGACTGATAGATTTCCTTTTATTCTCCATTTGAATTTAGTCTTCATCTCTTGCATCTTAGAGACCCTGCACCAGTACAGGCATGCTGTGTGACATCAACAAGTCACTGCCCCTCTCAGCCTCTGTCTCCTTATCAGGCATGGACATCATGACCCCATACAGGTGAATGGCCAGTGACCGTGTGCCTGTGTGCCCTCGGAGTCTTGGGGCCATTTAGGAAGCACAGATCTGGGAGACCAGGTGTGGCATCCAGGCCATGTGGCAGATAGTCTGCAGGTGGGTGACCCCAGCTTTATCCTCCAGTCTTGGGGTGACTCAGTTTTCCTTGTGGATCTGGTCCTGTCCCTGAACAATCTCCCTCCCTGGCCATAGGAGCTGGCACATGCTTATTGAGTGCCACTGATGGCCTATGAGACTTTGTTACTGTCCTTGGCAGAAACATAGAGCAAGAAACTGGGAAGGTTTCTTCAGACGGGGGGTGGGTGCTCTGCAGCTACAGTGTAGGTGACACCCCCTTCTTGGGTTCTGAGATAGCATTCTCAGAACATTCTCTTTGCACTATTTAGTTTCCAACTCCTCATTTCAGCTTGTGGCCAACTAAGACCCTTAGATCATTTTCACAGGAGCTCGTACCATACCATGGATGTGCACCCTCATTATTACTGGGAGCTAGGCTCTGGCTCCTCATATTCGAGGGGTTCTTCCCCTAATCCTGACATTAGCAAGATGTGGCCTTATCTGTTTTTTCCCTCAAACCAACCTGTTATAGGACCTGAAATGCCACTATTTGCTGTGCCTTTTGTTTTTTCCATTGGGGGTCCCTATTGAAAATGCCAATGTTCTCTGAGCCGGAGGTGGCATGGGTTGGGTCAGTCTTTCCCAATTCCCTGTCCTGGGGGTAGCACCACCTTCAGAGTATGGCCAGAGCTGCAGGCTTCTGTACTACTGGATTTAACATCAATCTTTGTTTGTCATCGCTGATTATACTCTGTGGTACCCAAAGAAGTAATAACTATGAAGTCATGCTTGATGTGCTTGTCATAATTTTTAAATAGGTGTTTTGGTAAATAAGTACCTGTTGCACTCTGCACACTGCCCCCATCACTGAGGATGTGAACCATAGTTGAAGGAGGGCTTCCATTCTTGATCTCTCCCCCTGAGAGGTCCTTTGCCATGTACCGTTGCAATTCTTTCTATTAAGAGGTGGAATCTCTCCACCCTGGACCACTTTGGCAAGTGGAATGAGGCCAAAGCCCTTGTGGGCCTTAAGGGTGTGTGTTTCTGCTTCCTTCTTGTACCTCTGAACTTGCTGTGAGACAGTTATGCCTTGCACCAAGAGAAGAGCCCTCTAAGCTGCCCCTGCTGGACCCAGCCTTGATGGGTCAATCCTCAGCCAAATGTCAGCTGAACCACAGGCATGTGAACTAAATAAATTCTTAGTGTTGTGTTGCTAAAGACATGCTTATTGTGGAGATTTTGGGGTCATTTGTTACACAGCATTTTTGCAGCAACAGCTAACTGATACAAGGGCCCACTAGGGTGAGTGCCAGGCTTCTGAAAGGGCCCATCTGAGGGAAGACCTGGGATAGGAAACACAGGGCTGATTCCGTAGCAGACGACTCCTTGTATTCTAGGCTGGGGTGGACAGGGGAAAGGCAACACAGAACTCTGGAGAGTGCCGCTGGAGGCAGGAGCCCTGGACTCGAACTGGTTCTGAGCTGGTTTTCACCTCTCTGGGCCTGGCTTTCTCATATGCAGAATAAGGAAGTGGGGCTCAGTCTCTTGGCATTTGTTATACCAGCTGAACGACAGCCTGGTTTTCATGTACTCGCTCTCTGGTCCACCCAGCAAGGCACCTGACCTTATGAGGGTACCCCACAGCTGCCCCTCAGGGTCCTCCCAGCTCTCTGAGGTGGAGACATCACCCCTGGGAACTTCTCCAAGCAGCAAGTGGCTCTTGGTCACAGACATAATTATGGTCCAGTACTTTATCCACAAACCCTTTGCACTTTCTCTGAATAACAGCCATAATGGAAGAAGACGTTTGTTGAAGCTGTTTACTGGCTCAGGGTGAAAGCGCTTTACCTGGAGGAGCTGGATCCGAACTTGCAGCAGCTCCAGAGGCAGTTCTACTACTGTTCCACTGTGCGAGGAAGAGACCGAACCCAGGGAGGCGAGGCTTGGTTGAGCCTATCCCGTCCCAAAGTCTGCTTTGAACCACTTCCCTGGGAATGCATCCAAACCCTTAATGGTCTTCAGCATGGCTGATGGGCGATGCCACTGGAAACCCTGGCTGGACGTCAGCTGCCTCGGGAGTGGGGATTAGTGGGGTCCCACGCGGCCTCTGAGAAAGCCCAAGGCAGCTCCCCAGGGGGTGCCCGGGGACTGAGCCCTGGGGCAGGGCTTTAGAGGAGAAGGCAGATCCAGAATGGAGCACGGGGTCAAGGCCCATTTTTGCCAAAGGAGTGGGGCTGGGTATGTTTTATATATGACATCCCCCTTCCCCTTTGACCTCCCAGAAATTGGTGGAAAGAGCAGCCCCTGGGATAGGGAGCTGAGGGTGGGGTGGGGGGGCAGGAGGAGCTACCCCGAATTGCGAGCCATGTAAAAGAAGGACGGAAACCATTTTTAAAAATTATTATTAAAAATAACTCTAAATCTTCCAGAACTGGACCTACCCGGTAGAGTTGTGCAAGGAGCTGGTGAGCTAATGGATGGAAAACATTTCTCCCCGTGCCTGGCCAGGAGAGCGGCTGGTGCAGGGCAGCGGTTATTCTTAGCTCTTTAGACACCCACCTGGCCTCTGAGGCCGTTCCAGTCCCGGCTGGGTTTTGGGCTGAGCAGAGACAAATGAGTATTTTACCAATCGTGGGGCCCCTGGGAGGCTTCGGAGCCAGCCCTGGGGCCTGACTGAAAAGTGGATGAAATTGGCTCTCAGATCAGACGAGGACCCGATTTGGCGGTGTGGGCATGTGGCCAGGTCTTGGGCCTGGCATGGGCCCTTCTCCACCAGGGGGGCTCCTGCTTGTCTTTGGACAGGTGGGAAAACCACCCAGGCCTCTCCCTTCTTCAGCCGAGCCGCTCACAGCTCTCCTGAGCCTTTTCCACCCCCTCCGGCACTTCTGCCAGGCCTGGGCGGCCTGTCGGCCTTGGCAACCTCAGGCCTCAGCCTCCAGCTGGGAGGGTGATGGATGTGCCCACGTCAGCACTTGCCTGAGAGTGGATTTTGTGTGTGTTTGACATTTATTTACTGTCCATATAAACACTAACACCTATGAAGCATGCCTTGCCGTGTGATAGCTTGGGCTGAAGTCAGCTCTTAAATACATAAATTATGTGCACCTCGCTAATGAATGGCTTGACAGACTGGAAGTTTTATTTACCGTTGGCCCGAGTTTTCATATAAAACCTGGGCACCAGCAAGCCAGGATGTGTGAACGGTCTTAAGTCTTGCCTAGTCAGTCTCCAACTCATTTCTCTCTCTTTTTTTTAAATTTCTCTGCAGTCTTCTTTAAAAAAAAAAATTTTTTTTATTTCCCCTTTTTAAAGGTTTGACATAAAACTGGGGTCTATATATAATTTCACTGCCTGGAGCAACTGTGGGGGGAGGGGAGATGGGGCGGTGGGAGGGGGGCGCCCATCTGGCGGCGGCTTTTTCTGACGGGCGTACTCTCGAACAATGATGTAGTTTGACAAATTTCAAGCCGGGCTTATGAAAAAATAACAGTGGCCGCAGTCACCGTTGCGAGTGCCTGTCCACCTGCAACGTGGACAGGGGTGCCAGGAGGTAATGAGTCAGGGTGTCAGCCGGGGGGATTAGGGGGCCCACTGAGTAAATCACCGCCGACCCTGCACGGGCGATGCACCGTCTCCTGACCCCGTCGGGGGCTCAGGCTGGCCTGGGCCAGGTGGCTCCAATGATACTGGCCTTGTGTCCTCCTCATTGTGTGAGATGGTGGGCTGTCCCCAGGGAGGCTCCCTCGTCAGCCCCAGGGAGCCTGGGAGACCCTTCAGGCAGGGGTCACCCTGGCGAGAGCCTCTTTTGGGATGCAGTCTCCTTGCTGGAGAAAGCAGTGGGCCAGACTGGCTGCTTCCAGCTTGGCTTGTGGCAGGAGACTCTTTCTGTGCCCTGGCTCCTTGGGTAGGGAGAACAGGGGGCTGCCTGGGGTTCCAGTCTCTTCTTCCATATTCTCAGACCTTCTCCTGGGGCTGCTCCAACCTATAGGAATGTGGGTGCATTTCTTACTTTATCTGTGCCTTTGTTTGCCCACCTGGAAAATGGACATGATGGAAGGCCTCCCTCTAGGGGGTGGTGAAGATTGAATGTCAAGTGCACAGCGCACAGGAGCAATGTTTTTCATCTCTGCGACTTTCACACGTGTTATTTCATTTAATTCCTGCGATGGCCTATTTCACAGCGAGTGGAAGGGTCTTGCCCGAGGCCTGATGGGCTGGCCTCTGTCGCCCTGGCTTCAGGCTCAGGGCCCCCACCTCCTCCCCACCAGCTCTTCCTTCAGGCTGGGCCTCTAACTTTGGCTCGGTCAGAGGAGGAGTCACTGGGGTATTAGCCGGGGCTTCCTGGTGGCTTTCTGTGGGACCAGGAGGGCAACAGTGGGGATGCAGGCTGTGGTGACTCCGTGGGAAGCCTCTCCAAAGGGCTCCCCATGAGCTCCCTTCTCAGATACCCTAGTTCCAGTTCTGAGGTTTTATGGGTATATAGGGTGTGGGGGGCATGTTGCCTCTGGTAAGGGGCCTCCAGGCAGCTCCTGACATCCCTGTGTCTTTACAGCACTGGTCAGTTCATCCCAGCCATCTTAAGAGCAGGAGCTGGTGATCCCCGCTGTGCAGGCAGGAGACAGAGGCTTGCGACAGTGCCAGAGCCACCAGCGTTAGGGGCAGGAAGCCTATGGGACCCGAGATACCAAGGCAGTAAGACTCAACCCGGCCCTCTGCACTGGGGTGTGAAGACCCACCACATGGCAGGCACCAGCTGGACTCCCGGGCAAGGCACAGGGTGGGGTGGGGCACAGGCCATGCCCCTCCTGGCTGGGAGCCGCTTCCCCCCACTGTCCTGCCCCCATCAGGCCCACATTCAGGAGCCATGCCCCCATACAACTCACATTGGGGAGCTGCTCCCCCTCTGCCTGTCACTGCATGTTGGGAGCCACCACCCCCACTATCTGACCCATGCTCTGGCCGGGTTGCCTCCCTCCTGATGCCTTCCCTGACCACACCCTGGCAGAGCTAGCTGTCCCGGTCCTTCTTAGGGCCACACAGCCAGTGACACACTCCTTTCCAGCATATACACACGTCTGCACCTGGGCCTCCCAACCAAGGCAGAGATGGGTCCATTTCTGTCTGGGTCTCTGGGGCTTGGTATATAGAAGGTACTCAATAAATATCACAGGAAAATGGGAGGCAGGAGGAATGGAAGTGGGAAAGAGTGCAGCACACTTACCCCCCCCCCCCCAGGAACCAGCTTCCTGAGGATGTTGCTTTTGCAGAAGCCCGGCCCCCTGGGGCCCTCAGGGGACCTCCCACCCATGGACAGAGCAGCTGGTCCTGGCCCACAGTGGCTGCCCAGGTCCTGCTCCTGGCACTTTCCAGCCCGTGGCCTGTTCTGTTCCTGAGCTGGCCATGTCCCTGGGCCCTCAGTTCCAGCCCACTCTGCCACTTGCTTTCTCTGTGAGTCCCAGTGTCATCCTCTATCCAGTGGAGATAATGAAACCCCCCATGGAGACCTGGTGGGGATATAGAAATTCAGTGTCCAGGACAGTCTGAGAGGCTGTGGGTCTGCAGCAAAAGGTCTCTGTGTTGGCATGGTCATGGTTGTTCAGAGATGCTCATGGTGTCAGCAAAGGCAGGGAGGGCTTCCTGGAGGAGAGGGCATGCTGGTATTAGAAAACAGGGAAGACAAGGAAGGGCACTCTGGTGGGAGGAACAGAAAGAGCAAAGCCTCAGACCCCAGTCTGGCCTTAACATGGTTGGAGACATGGAGGCCAGGTTGCTGACCGAGGCTTTGCGGATGCTGAAGCTGTAAGCCCATGGATGAGTGAATGGAGAACCACCAGCACTGCGCTTGCCAACAAGGAGAGTTTTGTTTGCACTCTGTTGCACTACTGAGGCTCGGGGGGTGGGGTGGGGTGGGGGTGGGGAGGGGATGGAAGCTGCCCAAGGTCACAGAGCCAGTAAGTGGTGGAGCTGGGACAGGAGTCCAGGCCTCTGGCTTCCCAGCCCTATTCTGAGCTGCCCCTGGATGGCTGTGACACCCCTCTGGAGACTCCCAGAGCAAGGCCACATGCTGCCAGCTTTATTAAATTCATATTTCCACCTCCATCCTGCACGAATATCTGTATTTACCGTCAAGCTTGGCAGTATTTATTTTCTAAAGTAGTTCTGTTTAAACAAGAAGTTTCTCTCTTAAATTCATCCACTCCAATTTCCTGTAGACCCCAGGCCCTCGTCCGAGCTGACATTAATCATTTGTGTGACTGCAGGGTCTGCGGACACCCGGGACCTCCGGCAGGCGGCGGCCACAGCTTCAGGGTTAGCTGTGGCTTCCCAGACTCTTCCAGTTCAAGAAGGGGGGGGGGCTGGACACTCTGGCCCCCCTCCCCGTCCACTTCTCAGCTGACCAAACCTTGGTGGGGTGGGCATGGCAGGACACAGTCAGGTCTGAGCCTCCGCATCCTGGCCTGGCCGGTCTGAGCTGAGCAACCTCCTCAGCAAGCGCCTCCCCCTCGGAAGGAGGTTTGGATCCTGCGGAGCAGAGCTGAGACTCCTTGCTGGCTCCACCGCGCATGGCTGGACAACCCTCTGCAAGTTGCTGCTGTGCTTCAGGCCTCACTTTGCTCATCTGCTAAATGGGGGACACTGCAGGCCCCTCCTGCATGAAGTGGTTTAAGCCAGTTAGTGTGTGCATGCGGGTGCTGAGCACGGCAGCCGGCAAAGGTGCGTGCACATTCAGGCTGAGCTGCGGCAGCGGTGGGGATTTGCAGGTGTAAGGGACCGTGCAGGGACAGGGGCTGGGCCTCAGGGGGTGCCCATGGATTGCCGATACCCAGCCTCTGCTCAGTTGCAGTTCCTCGGCACAACTTCCCGGTGGAGGGGCGGGTGCACCTTGGGAATCCTGCTTCCCTGCCTGCTCGGTGCTGACCCTGGGAGACCCTCTGGAATCTTAGGAGTGTGAGGGGCTAGAGAACAACCTCAGAGCTTCTTTGCCTGTTTGCACTGTGCTGGGTACCTCTGGGCAAGGCTGTGAGCTGTGACAGGAGAGCTCGGTTGCCAGCACCAGCCAAAAGGGGACTAAGGAAGGTTATAGGGTGAGGTTCAAGCGTGGAAGGAAGACTGAGTGTGGGGCTTGCAAGGAGAGGGTAATGGGGGCAGCACCAGCAGACCTTGAAGCCAGAACTGATGGTCATAATTTTAATAACAATAACAACATTGAAAAAGTTTTCTTAAGAGTGGGAACCAGACCCAGTGCTGTACAGGCACAATCTCAGCTAATCCTCACAACAGCCCTGTGAGGTGGGACCATGATCATCTCCTTTTATGGATGTGGGAATAGAGGCACAGAGAGGGAGAGTGACTTGCTCCAGGTTGCACAGCGGTGAGTGGCAGAACGTGGAATTGAGCAGCCTGATGTTGACTCTGATCCTCTTTGTTTGGCCTGAAGCCCCTCATTAGGGGTCACTTTGAGAGTGAAGCTGCTGACCATGGTTCAGTTTCAAGACCCCTTGCTCAGTGATCAGATGGATTTCAGGGAAGGAAGGACCCTTGAGCCTCATGCCCATCTCTTGGCAAGGAGAAGGCAGGCAGCAGAGCAGCAATCCAAGCTGATAATCTCTAAAGAAGGAGGGGATTTCTGAAAGGAAATTGGGGTGCTGTTAAGTATCTCAACCAGCCCCAAATCCCCTGTGTCCACTAGAAGGGCTGAGAAAAGTCTGAAAGTCATTGAGCCAGTCCAAGCTGCTTATTTTACAGATAAGGGAAACTGAGGTCCAGAGTGGAGAATGGAAATTGTCCCAAATTTCAGGAAGCTCTCTTCTCCCTTACCTCCCACTCACCCTTGCCTCCTTGCAGATTTGCCCCTTCCCAAAGCGTCTCCTTAAGGCTCCAAAGGCAGAAGTTGCTTCTCAGTTTGTATCTCCTCTGATTTCAAAGCCCCCTGAGTGGAGGACTGTATCAGCTAGATATTGCTCTGTGACAAACCACCCCAAAACTTCATGGTTTAAAACAACAACAATAATTTATTTGCTCAAGATTCTGCAATTTGCACAGGGCTGGGTGGGGGCAGCTCTTTTCTGCCCCATGCAGTGTTGACTTGGGCGACTTGACTGAGGCTGCAGGATGGGAGATGGCCCATGATGGCTGGGGACAGGCAGCTTTCAATCTCCACTATTCTCCCGTCTATTTTCAGGGCTTCTCTCTGCGCATGGCTTCCCATGGCACCATTTGGGACAGCTTCCATATAAGTGGTGCAGGAGGTGGGAGCATTCTAAGAGGGGAACATTCCAGAAAGTGAAAGTGGAAGCTGCCAGTTCCCACAAGGCCCAGCCTTCAGTTACAAAGTCCCTTCTGCTGCATTGTATTGGTCAAAGCCAGTCACGAGGTCAGCTTGAGGTAGCCTCTCGGGATTCCTCAAAACCAAGTGGCTTGTGGGTCTTGGTGCGACTGCCCCCCACCCCCACCTTCCCTTCTCTGAGATCTGCTATGGATTGAGTTCTCCTTAGTGGATGTAGAATATACATAAATAACAGCTGGCAGGTGAAGAGGTGCTGCTTGGGCTTCCTTATCTGGTCACAGACACTGGCTGCTCCTTCCTCAGGGCTGTGACTGCCTGGAGAGGAAGGTGCTGAAAGGCAGTGGTCTGGGGTCACCTGCCTCCCTTGAACCATGGGGGCAGGGCAGGCAGCGCAGTCCAGGCCCTTGGCTCTCAAGCCACCTCTGAGGCCCACAGTGTCAGCTTTCTTTTTTGTTTTCTCTTAAATTATTTGATTGAGGGTGGGGTGGGAGGTGGCTTTCAAATACATGATTAACACCTCTAGGCAATCTCTCTGAAAAAAATTAAAACTTTAAGTGTTAAGATGAATGCCCCTGTGGACAACTACTCCACCCAGGTTCCCTGCTCCACTTTCAGAGAGGTCCGCCTTCGTCTGCTTGGAGTGCATCCTTTCAGATTTGTCTCGAATGCATTTATTTACATGCTTGCATATGTGTAGGAAACACAAGGGGGGTTAATGTCTTTTGTTGAAATTTCAAGTAGAATGGTATAAAGACCCCATGTTTCCACCACCTGCATTCACCAGTGATCAACTCATGGTCAGTCTTATTTCTTCTATGTCTCTGCTCTCCCAACAGATTATTTTAAAGCAAAGCCAAGATATCATTATTCCATTTGCAAATATTTCAGTATGTATCTCCTAAAGGCTGTGCTCTTTTCTTTTTCTTCAGTACAATTCCATGATCACATTTAACAAAATGAACAATTCCTTATTATCAGCTAATACCCAGCCAGCACTCAAATTTCCCCCCAATTCCATCAAAAATATCTTCTCATAATTGGTTTGTTTGAATCAGGATTTGTTGGGTTGTCAAAAGGCCTCTGCAGGATCGTATTCTATACATTGTGTCAGCAGCTTTTTTTCACTACACAATGCATCTTGGAGATCTTTCCATGTCCCAACATGTAGGAAATGTCATTCTTTTTAATGGCTGCAGAATGTTCTGGAGTTTAGAAATGCCCTAATTTATTTAGTCACACCTCTATTGATGAAGACACATTTAGGTTTGTTCCAGGTTTTCTGCTACAAAAACAAGGCTGCAATTAAAATTCTTGTCCGTGCCTCTGTGTACACTCTCCTGGATGTTTTTCTAGGGACAGTGGTTTGATCTTGGGCAAATCACACCCCTACTGATGAGGTGCAGAGTCTGCCCAGATTATATCCATAGCTGATATTTTAGGATGATGACTCTGTTAAAGCCCAGAGGCCACGTTTTTTTTTTTTTCTGCACAGGGAGAGAAGGATGCTTTGCCTTGGTCTCCAAGACAGTGATGACACAGCATCCCTCCAGTCTTCCCAGATGGAGGGATTCTTTGGCGCGGTGTCCGAGGCTGATGAAGGCTCCTTGCCATTTTCTAGGCTCTTTACTGGGCTGCTCCCTGTCTCAGCCTCTCACTGCCCAACTGCCCTCCATGCAGGGCAGAACTGTGGGACGGGAGGGGATGTGGACTCAAGTCACCACACAGAGACCTTGTGTGTGTCTTGATGTCTCAGGGCTACTGTGACAAAGCACCACAAATGGAGTGGCTTAACCCAACAGGCATCAGGAGGCCAGCAATTATGGAGTCAGCAGGGCTCGAGGGAAGAATCCTTTCTTGCGTCCTCCAGCTTCTGGCAATCCTTGGCTTTCTTTGGCTGTAGCGTCATCCCTCTAATCTCTGCCTCCTTCAATGGCCCTCTTCCCTGTGTGTCTCCTTGTCCCCTCCTCTTCTTACAAGGACACCAGTCATTGTTTTTAGGGTCCACGTAAATCTAGGATGATTTCTGCTGTGGCTACAAGTTATGTTGCTCAGAAAAACATGTTCTTAATCTTAATCCATTCCTGTGGGTGTGGACCCATCCTAAGTAGGATTTTGGATGAGGTTACTTCAGTTAGGGTGTGGCCCACCTCTATCCCATTGGGTCTTAATCCTGTCACTAAAGACCTTATAGGGAGGGCCACAGAGAGAGACACCACAGGAAAAAGCCAGAAGCTGCAAGTCAACAGAACCCAGAAGAGAAAGGAGAAGACGCCACCATGTGCTGGAAAAGCCAAGGAACTCCCACATTGCTGGCCAGCCAGAAGATACCCATCCCATGGGAAGCAAACCCTCTAGCCTCTGAAACCATGAGCCAATAAATCCCCATTGTTCAGCCAGCCCGTTGTATGGCATTTGTTTAAACAATTTCATCTTGAGATCCTTAACTAATTACATCTGCAAAGACCTGATTTCCAAACAAAGTCACATTTGCTGGTACTGGGTGGATATCACTTATTGGTGGATCAATCCACTATGAATCCACTATGGAATCGGGAGACACAGTGAACTGTGGCTTCACCCCAGAGGGAAATCTGGGGGAGGGCAGGAGAGATAGGCTGGGGAGTTCCTTTGGAGGCAGAGGGAACGAACTATGCAGCAGCATCTGTGAATTCAGTGACAGCATGCACTTCCCAAAGGAGGGAAGGAGTCCTGTCAGTATAAGTTTTCTTTTGCTGTATAATGAGTTACCACAAGCTTAGTGACTGAAAGCAACATAAGGTATGAATTAGCTGGATCCTCTGCTCAGGGTCTCACCCAGCTGACACCAAGGTATTGGGTGGGCCTGCTATTCCCATCCGAGCTTCCAGGTCCTCTTCCAAACTCACTGACTATCGGCAGAATTCACTTCCTTGTAGCTGGATGATTGAGGTTGTTTGCCAGAACTGCTCTCAGCTCCTGGAGGCCACCCCCAGTTTCTTGCCATGTGGGCCCTGGAGGCGTTCACAACGCAATTGTTTGCTTCCCTCCTCTGATTAGGTCAGGCCCACCCAGGGCATTCTCCCTTTCAAAGAACTCCAAGTCAACTGATTAGTAACCTCATCATGAGGTGCTATCCCATCATGTTCCTCTATCATCACCCCTTGCAGAGGTCCCAGCAGAAGACACTGAGGTCTTGAGTCACCACGTGGAAGACGCTACTGGGCCCCCTGTGGGCTGACGGTGAAATGCACTTTTACTGGGTTTAGCCCATAAAGTTGGGATTGTTTGTTACTGCTGCACTGAAAGCCACAAACCGGAGTGGGAGAAAAAAGCGGAGAAGGGCATCCTCACTGAAGGAAGACCTTTTAAAGGGGCTGTGGGGAAAAGTTGAAATTATGTTTTGATTATGTAGCACAAACTGTCTGCACAACATAGAGACAGAGGTGTAGCATGAAGCTTGATTAAAACTGCATGTGGGGTGAGAGAGAGAAAGAGCGAGAAAGAGTAAGAGGGAGAGAGAGAGAGATTGAAGAGGGCAGCTGCCTCCTGCTCCTTAAGGCATAGCCAATTTCTTCCTATTTTTTGCAATTCAGAGCTTTAACAAAGAGAAAGGGGCTTGAGTAGCAGGTGGCATGTGCCGAAACTTGGATTGCATTTGCCAGAATCCCTGCCCCCCTGATGAAAGTTCAAAGGCAAAACATGGGGTTCCAGAGTGAGAAGACCCCTGGGGAGGGCATGACTCTGGCCTTTCCTTCAGAAAACTCTCCAGGAAGGACTCTGGAAGGGCAGTGGTTGGGTTGCTGTAAGGTAGTGATGATGGGAGAAATGAGCGCTGACCCCCTCCCCCGCCCACGTGAGGACCGCTTCCCTCTGGGAAAAAAGAAAGGGGCTGTTTTCCTTTTGGGACAGAGATGGATGCTGGCGCCTCCTCTGAGGGACGATGGGCGTGAAACTGGGAAATGGGCGGGGGCTGGGCAGGCCAGATGTGCCGAGCCCAGGCCAGAACCTCCAGCTGTTCCAGCCCTTGCCAGACCCAGCAGTGCGACAGGCCAGATGTACCGGGGAGCTCACTCCAAATCACTGTTCTGCTGTGCTCAACCTCTGAGGCTGCTTCAGACCCATGCAGGGGGCCAAGGAGGACTGGAAGGCTTTCTGCCTGCATGTTCTCTAGGGGGCAATCGGCCGTGGTGGGAGTCCTGGTTCAATGCTCTGGAGATAATCAGACTGGAACATCACTCTTGACTCTGCTGTGTGGCTTTGGCCCAGTCACTTTGCATCTCTGAGCCTCAGTTTCCTCTTCTCTAAAAGGTGCCAATAAGCCCACCTCCAAAGCTTGTTTAGAAGAGTAAATGAGGTGTACCTGGTCCCAGAAAGCATTCTGACATGCAGAGAGGCTGGGCTGAGCCGTGGTGAGCAGGGAGGAGGCGAACATGGGGTCCCTGAGCCAAATCAGTGGGTGAGGAGGGGGCTGTACTGCAGGCAGCAGAGCCAGTGGGTGCAGACAGGAAGGCATGGTCCTTCTGGAGTTTCTGATTTGGAGCTGTCAGGGTGATGGAGAGAAACCAGGAGGATGTCCACCAGCTTCTGCTACCCAAGGGGGAGAGAGTGCTCGCTCACCTCTGATCCTGCTTCTCTCTTAGGGTTCATCTCAAGTGCCTCCTCCTCCAGGAAGCCCTCATGCCCCCATCCCAAAGCTAGAAGGGTTCCCTCCCCCCGACTCGGTTAGGGGAGGGAATACAAAGGCGGGCAGTACACAGACTTTGGATTCTAGTCTAAGCTCTGCTGCTTACTCTGGAGGACATTTCAAGAGTCATTTCCCCTCTCAAGCCTCAGCTTCTTTGTCTGTGAAATGAGAACAGAAATGATGCGCTCCTCCCAGGCTGGTGGTAAATGTGGTGCTGCACCACCATTACTCCAAAGAGTCCGGCCCCAAAAATATCACTTCCTTTCCCCAGACCCCGCTGTGCTTCTCATTTGCCTAAACTGACAATTTGGTGCACAAACGGGGGTGGCAGGCTGCCTGGCTAGTGTAGATGCACTCTGACACCAGGTGCACGCAGGTGTCAGGGGTCTTTGGGGCTACTCCCCATGACACCGGAGGAGACTCTATTTCCCTCTGAGGATCTGCCTTGCCCAGAGTGCCACAGAGGCAGACCCCAGCCATGGGGCCATGGCAGCTGGGTTGCTTGGGGAACCAGGACCATGGGTACAAAGGGTCCTTCTCAACACTGGTAAAAATATCGCCTGCCAGCATCAAGACCTCAGCTATTTTCTGGGTGCTTCATGGTGTCCCAGGCTCTTTCCATGTTGGTCCATTTCACAGATTGGGAAACTGAGGCCCGAAGAAGGGAGGTGAGTCGGGGCAGGGAAGAATCTCTTCTCACCAGGCATCTCTGCCCTTTGGGGTCTCTGACACCGCAGGGCAAAGACCACATGCAGCTGGGGTCCTAGATACAGGTGCGGGAGAGTGTCAGGTGACCAGTGAAGAGATCTGGCTGGAAGCTGGGCCTGATGAGGCAAGGGAGGAGCCCAGTGGATGTGGCTGCTGGGAACGCGGACAAGGCTGCTGGGATGGAGAAGGGCAGAGTGTGTCACGGGCGGCCAGTGGAGGCTCCTGGCTCGCTCCCCCTGTATTAATCAGACAAAGGGGTGCTAATGCAAAATACCAGAAATCTGTTGGCTTTTATTAAGGGTATTTATCTGGGGTAGAAGCTTCCAGTTATCAGCCCATAAAGCATAAATTACTTCCCTCACCAAAGTCTATTGCCACATGTTGGGGCAAGATGGCTGCTGACGTCTGCCAAAAGTTCAGGCTTCTTGGGTTCCTCTCTTCCCGGGGCTCTGTTTCTCTCTGGGCTCAGCTGCTGGGTGCTCTCCACAAGGCCAGCTGCAGACTATCAGGTGAATGGCTCTGTCCCTTTCCCTGGGGCTTCTGCAGTGTCTAAGGAGCCGTCTTTATTCCTCTGTGTTCTTGTCCTGTGTGTTCACTTCCCAGGATCCAGCTCAAAACACCCACTCTCTTCTCTGCCGCAGCCCAATCAAAGCTCCAATTGTAATTTAATCATGCCCAGAGGAACAGACCACTTTACAAACACAATCCATTATCTATTTTTGGAATTCATAAACAATGCCAAACTGTTACAGCCCCCTTGTGTGCAAGGCTGTGCCTGGGTGGTCTCCCATCCTCACTGCCCCCCCCCCACCAAGGCAGGTTATCAGAGCGACGTCACCCTTGGTCCAGTGCTTGTTACGTGTCCAGCACTGGACCTGGCATGGTGTGAGATCCCCTGGACCTTAAATTTAGTCTCATTTTGTCTCACTTTTCCACTAGGACCTCCAGAGGGCAAGAACAGAACAAGTGTCAAATGCTTTGAAGGATTTGCAAAGGAGGTGGTGGGAAGACCAAATTCTCCAGCTCACCTGGCTCTGGGCGACAAGGATATATGTCCGGAGAGGGGAGTGGGGAAGCAAAACAGCAACACAGCATGTGGGCGCCTGAGCTCAGCCTTCCAGCAGAAACTGGGGAGACTTTGGAGAGCACAGCTCAGAGCCATTCCACCGAGGGTAAGAGAGCTGGGGAGCCAGCCAGCACCTTCCGCCTGCTGGTGGATGATGCCTCCCAGGAGGAACCATGTCTTAGATCCCCTGAAACAAATCCCATATCATGGGTTGGCTGAACAACAAGAATTTATTGACTCAGGTTTCAGAGGCTGGAAGCCCGCCTTCCTCCCGGGGTCGGTATCTTCTGGCTGGCTGGCAATCTTTGGGTTCCTTGGGTTTTCCATCACATGGCAACTCACATGGCGGCGTCTCCTCCTTTCTCTTCCCAGTTTCGTTGACTTCCAGCTTCTTGCTTCTCCCTTGGCTTCTCCCTCTGATCAATCTCCTTTGCTTCTAAGGACTTCAGCCATATTGGATTAAGACCCACCCTCATTCAGTTTGGGCACACCTTACTAACAACATCTTCAAAGGTCCTATTTACAGAGGGGCTCACACCCACAGGACAGGAGGTTGGGACCTGAATATACCTTTTGTGAGGGACACAAGTCAATCCCCAAGAGGTGACTCCCCAGTATCTAGCTGGCCCTCCCCCCACGGGCCAGGCACACTCCAGGCTGGACTTGCATCCTTAAGAGTCTTTCAGGAGAGAGCCATGGCTGGGTAAGGAAGGGGTCAACTGCTGCCAAAGGAGGGGCTTCAAAAATCTGTGTCTCCTAGAGCATGAGGGACCTGGGGACTGGTCTGGTTTGCCCCCTGGAACCCCAGGGTGAGGCGCTGGGATAGGAGGGCCAGGGCGCATGGTCATGCTGGAAATGGCTTGCTCACTCTCGGTTCATCCACATCCCCAGTGGGCAGTGTGGAGCCCTCTTTCCAGGGACCTTGCTCAAAAGGGTGGTCCCAAGAGGGAGGGAAGCTTCCACAGAGGCTTTGGGAGGGCATTGTCCAGAAGGGCAAGGGGTATTCCAGGAAGCCACGGGAGGTGAGGCCTTGCCAGTTTGGGAATTGAAGGTTAGGTATCCCCACTGGTGAGCCCACAGATGACTCCTGTGAGGGACTGAATCACCCCCTGCCCCCAGCCATGTTCAAGTCGTAAACCCCCAGCCCTGTGGGTGTGCACACGTTTGCAGACAGGATCTTTGAAGATGCTCTTAGTTAAAATGAAGCCAAACTGGATCAGGGTGGGCCTTAATCTGATCTGACTGGACTCTTCATTAGAGAAAGTCAGACACAGAGTAGGAAACAGAAGGAGACAGGCAGATGGCCTGATGGAGGCAGAGACTGATTTTCAACAAGCCACTGCTGGAACGCTGCAGGCTGCTGAGAAAGCACAGCCCTGCTGACACGACGTTGGATGGGTAACCTTTAAAACAGTGAGACAATCAACTCCTGTTGTTTAAGCCAACTGATATGTGGCATTTGTCACAGTAGCCCTGGCAGACGAACACACCTCCCAAGAGGAAGCATGAGCTCAGGACGACACCAGGCAGAGGGCCGCCTCTTCTCCCGCTTTTGGAGATGTAGGGAGAGGAGAAATTAGAGACCCACTCCTGACCCTTTCCCACCACTGCCGCTGGGTGTCTTTTTTTTTTTTTTTAAGATTTATTTATTTCTTCCCACCCCTGCCTCATTGTTTTGTGCTCTCTCTCTGCTCTCTGTGTGTTCTTCTGTGTCTGCTTGTCTTCTCTTTAGGCGGCACCGGGAACTGATCCTGGGACCTTCCGGAGTAGAGAGAGGCGACTCAATCTCTTGTGCCACCTCAGCTTTCTGATTTGCTGGGTCTCTCATTGTCTCTCTTCTGTGTCTCCTTTTGTTGCATCATCTTGCTGTGCCAGCTCTCCACGTGGGCCAGCTCTCCGCTCTGGTCAGCTTGCCACATGAGCCAGCTTGCTTTTCACCAGGAGGTCCTGGGAATCAAACCCTGGACCTCCTATATGGTAGACGAGAGCCCAATCACTTGAGCCACATCTGCTTCCCTGGGTGTCTTAATTATAGGAAGAAGATGATCCTTGCAGTTAAAAAGACATGATATTGGACTTCTTGCCTGTGAATGATCAGAAATGACTAAGGAAGCCACCAGAAAAATCCCTCTGGGGTGGGGAAATCTAGACCCTGGGCAGGTGACAGGGGCAGTGGGGGAAAGATCAAAGCTTCTCCAGAGATGAGGAAACGGAGGCTGTATGGGGTTCTCAGGTAGGAGGTGGGCTGGGGGACTGGGCTCTGAGCTCACAGGGACGGGCAGACCCCGCATCCTAGCAAATCTGACGGGGCTCTTGGAATCTGATGGAAGCCAGGACCCTCTCTTCCAAAAACTGCACTGCTGCAAAAAGATTTGCAATCCTTCTCTGGGAGCTGAATGGCTCCCCAATGTACACTCCACAAAGCAAGGCACCCCTGCTCCTTTATTTCCATGCAACCCTTTGGAAGGGAGCCCTTACCATGGGCAGGGCAGAGCACTCTGCATAAACATGGCCCTGAAAGCCTCCAACCCTCTCCTAGCTTTGAACTCCTGAACACCCAGCTCAGGGGTCGCAGGCCGAGGCCACCCGGCAGCGCTCTGCTTCTCCGGGTCGGAGGGTGGCTGCTCTCCAACACACCACATTACCTGCTCCCTCCACCCACCACATTCTTTTCCCGTGACACCACCCCTGGTGCAGGGCCGGGTGGCAGCCCAAAGCCCTGGTGGCAGGTGGACAATGGGAGGGATTAGGCTGAGTGACAGGCCCGACGGCGGCAACGGCGAATCCTCGCTGGGATGCCTCGGCCTCAGTGAGAAGAGGCCTGGCCCCCAGGGCAGCAGATGTCTGTCATCACCAGGCCAGGGCTGGGAGGGGCCGTTCAGCTGCCTGGTCCCCAGAGCCCTCCCATGGCTCCTTTCTGCACGCCGCCTTCAGCTCCCATCATCCTGTTTCGGAGGTGAGGTTACGCTCGCGAAGGTCCCCTGGCTAGAAAGCGGTGATGTTGGGATTTGAACCCAGGGTTCTAACCCAGAGTTGTCCACCTCCCTAGAACCGCAAGGTTGTTGCTTGATTTCTTCTGGAAGTCTCTGAGGCAGGCAGTGCTATTCCCATTTTGTAGATGCAGGGTCTGAGGCCCAGCCACGAGGTGCTCATGACACTTATGTCGCCGAGGCTGGGGCTGAGGGGGCCCCTCCCTCCCTCACTCCTGGTGCAGGGGAGCAGGGCTGGGGAGGCAGAGGTACAGGAGGCAGATCCTGCCTTCCTCCCAACTCCCCGGGGTCTGGAGTGTGTTTTGTGATGTGACAGTGTAAAGTTCTTTTATGAATCCCAATAAGAAGAAGAGTATGTTCTTGAACTAATCCATTCCTTTGGGTGTGGAACCCTTTTGATTCAACTATGTCAGTTAGGTGTGACTCAGGTTGGGTTTTTGCCGTCTTGCTGGGCCTTATATAAATGGAGACACACAGAGTAAGGAAGCTGCCATTTTTGATCCTGCCATGTGAGAGAGGACTCAAGGATCGCTAGCAGCCAAACCTTAAGCACGAAGCCCCCAAAAGGCTGAGCCCACGGAGCAGCTCAAGGCTGAAGAGATGAGCCATATGCCTGATAGCCCACAGCTGAACTCAGGAAGAAAGCGGAGCAGCTTTCTCAAGAGGAGACCTGGAAAGAGACAGGCCCTTTGCCTGGTTGCCCACAGCTGGGCTCCAGGAGATGGTGGATTCTGGAGGGGTAGGCAGGGACCTTGGCAGAGATCAGCTGTCATCTTCGCCACATGGCAGGACCCCAGGATCACCAATAGCTGACTCTGGTGAGAAAGCATCTCTGATGTGCCTTGATTTGGACCTTCCATGGCCTCAGAACTGTTAAGACTTTCCCCTAATAAAATTCCCATTATAGAAGTCAACTCTTTCTGGTACTTTGCCTCAGCAGCCCTGTGGTCAACTAAGACACATGGGGATGTGCTGGGCCTCCAGGGATGCAAGACAAGGAGGACTGTAGGCCCAGTGGGATTAAAACCCTCTGAGCAAAAAGAGGGCTCCAGGCCTCTGAGGGGCACAGCAAGGGGCTGGAACCTCACTGCCCAGTGGGCTTTGGGGCCGGCCCTTGAGGGTGCTCCTTGAGACCTGCAACCTCAGCCCTGCGAAATGTCTCCTCCCCAAGGGCACTGGTTGTGCTTTCAGGAGCTGAGCTGTAGCCTCTGGTGGGGAGAGAAACTTCCCCACTTTGGGAGCCCAGAGACAGAGTGGGAGAGAGAGGCAAGGTGAGTGCAGCTAGCGGGGGGGATGTTCCTGCCTCCTGGTCCCGGGAGCTCTCTGGGTTTTTGTGTCCCCTTCTGTAAAGTGGCAAGGTCGGGCTGGGGGACAGCAGAGGATTTTGTACTGGAGTCAAATAGGTGCTTGGCAGATGAATGTACTTGCCCTCAGCCCACCTCGCTCTCCTCCACCTGCTGCCCTGCCCTCCTCCTTCTTTTCCCTCTCTTTCCTCTTCTTCCTCATTTCCTTTTGCTCCTCCTTTTCCTCCTCCTCTACCACCAGTCTCCTGAAACAACCTTAGTCCTGGCCTCAGAGGCCCTTACACCTGGAAAGGTGTCCCTGAGCACCTCCTTGTCCTACAGGGATGCTTCTTCTTGGATCTGCAGAGAAGCCCAGAATTGGGCTTGTTGAGCAGCCAGGGGTGTGGCCAAGTTGTAGCTTGGGGTGCAAAAGAATGGTGGAAATAGCATGTCTTCCAGGAGTCACAGCACAGACCAAGACGCTCACTGGCAAACCCAGGCTCCTTCTCCATTGTGGCTCTGCTTCCTTCTAATGTCCTCATCATCCCCATTCAGCCATCAGATGGGAAGAGAGAGCTGTCTTGGATCCATCAACTGGGTCGCCATGAAGAGGGCACAGGCCCAGCTTCATCTCCCCTGAGCCTTCGTTAGAGTACCATGTCCTGGGTGCTGAGGATGCATGTGAATAGGACATTGTCCTGCTCTCCAGAAGCTCTGTCCACGGGAGGTGGGTGTGGGAAACAGCAGCAATGGAGGCAAGACTCCACCTGCCCTGCAGCCATGCCCAGTGCTAGGGAACCTTGCAGCTCCTCCCACCAAGAGATAGGGATGATTTTCCCAGCCCTTTGAGTTTGGCTGTCCAGGACTTGCCTTGTAGGAGTTGGAGAGTTCCATCCATTTCTCGAAAGGCCTAGTGCTCTTTGACTCCTTCTCTTAGAACTTGCGTCTGCCGTGAGTAGTCTGCTGGCTAATGGCAGACATGGCCTCATAACACTCATCACCCTGGCAAGCATCTGGTCAACCACCAACATAGACTGAGGCTGAGGTAGGCAAATTCTGAGATGCCCTCTACCAGTCACAGCTCCAAGTGCATCTACACCTCCCAGTTATCCCATCCAAGACTACTCTAGTAACAGCTGTGAAGGGATTGTATGGTAATAATTAAAGTCCCAAATCAAGTGACAGTCAAAATGAGCTCATGTACAGAGCCCCTCTCCCCACCCCTGCTTGTGGGAAAGGAAACTGGTAGACCATTTTATGGTCAGGGAGATGGAGGTTAAATAACCTCCCAGGGTCACACAGCTACAAAGTGACTGAGCAGGGATTTGAACAGAGGACTGACTGTTCTTCCTCCAGGCTCTACCTTTGAGTGGCAGGAACTGGGAAGTGATGCTAGGAGTTGGAGACCCTGGGACCACACAAGAAACCAATTTTTGCCTCCACTTATGGAAAATGAGATAAAATAACCCTCAAAGCATTTGAAGTTCTGCCTGCCTTGGCTGCCTTCCTCGGGGACTGTGTTGGAAATGCCCCAGCCTTTTCCTGCTGGAGGTTGGTACTCCAAGTATCCATTGCTCAGAATGCCCATTTCCTTTGACTCCGGTGGTCCAGAGCACAACCTGGCATCCTCAGCCTTGGTCCTGGCCCCTCCAAATCTTAGAAATATCGGACCTGAGAACATGGACTCATGACTCTCTGGATATTAGAACAATAGAAACAGAGAGCCACAGATCCTTTAGAATTTCAGGGTTGGAAAGGACCAAAGGTCATCTATTCCTTCCCATCTAAAAACTACATCTTCTCTGAAGCACCTCTAGAATGGCCATCCAGCCGTCATGGACACCTCTGGAGATCAGAGCTGTGTGGCCTTGCAAGGAGTCTGCTTATTCTGCCTTGACGTCTGTGTGGGTAAGCAATTTCCGCACAGGGCCGGAATCTGCCTGCCTGTTCCCCATGTTGTCAGAGCCCCCTCTCTGGCTGGAGAATGCTCCTTGTTCAATCCTGTTTCTGCTCTCAGAGACTAGCTCTCTCATCCATTGTTTACTCTGGCTCTAGCTCCATCCTCTGGGAGAGTCTTGCTATCTCCTTGTCCTCACTGGCCATTTATAAAGCGGGCTTTGGGGAACGTGCCTTCTTTGGGGAATGTGTAGCTCTATCAGCCACTTCCTGCCTGTGGAAGGTCAGGAGCCCAGGGGTTGATTTATGTTTAGAATATACTCGTGTTTTCTTCAGCAATCCAACTAGCTCCCTGTGCAGGGCAGCTACAGCCATGTTTTTTTTTTTAATTAATTTTATTTATAAACAATCTTTATCCACCAAATATACACTCCCTCTTCTCCCTCCCATTACCCCTCAGTAACCTCTAATTTACTTTCTGTCTTTGTGAGTATGCTATTTTAGATAGCTCTCAGAATTGATATCATGCAATATTTGTCCTTACGTGTCTTTCCTTATTTCACTGAGCATAATGTTTTCAGGATTCTTCATGTTACAGCATGTCTCAGAACTTCATTCTTCCCTCTGGCTGAATAATATTCCATTGTGTGTATGGTACATTTTGTTTACCATTCATGTCTTGATGGACACTTGGGTTGCTTTCACTTTTGATTATTGCAAAGTCAAAAGGCTGTTTTCACTTCCTTTGGGTATATGCTTAGAAGTGTAATTGCTGGGTTATATGGTAATTTTCTACTTAATTTTTTGAGGAACCACCATATTGCTTTCCACAGTGGCTGTACCGTTTTACATTCCCACCAATGATGTACTAGAGTTCCAATTTCTCTGCATCTTCCCCAGTGGTTGCTATTTTCCATGTTTTTTTTTTTTTAAACAATTTATTGAAGTATATCATTCATACATGAACATATATAAACTATAACTGTTCAGTAAACATTGTGAACTTACAAAACTAACATCATACAGGGCTCCCACACATCACCCTCCCCCAGACACCCTGCATTGCTGTGAAACATTTGTTAACACATCATGAAAGAGCATCGTCAAAGTATTACTACTAACTATAGTCTGTATCTTCCTCCCCTATACATATTTTTAAGGATTTATCTATTTATTTACTTTTATCCATTTTTAACCCCCCACCCCCATTTTTGCTGTTTCTGTGTCCATTCAATGGGCAACTCTCTGTGTCCATTTCCTGCCCTCTCTTTTCATCCTTCTCCTCCTGTCTTCACTGGGATTCAATCCTCGGAATCTTCAATGTGGGAGAGAAGCATCCTACCGCCTGCGCCACCTTAGTTCCTTGTTTTTTGATGTGCCTCGTCTTGGCTCTCCCTTGTGTCACTCTCCTGTTACGTCATCATCTTGTTGCATGGCTCCCGGGGCCTGACGGCGCACCCACGCACAGGGCCTGGTGGCCCACGCACCTTCTACATTTTTCTTTTTTTAATATTTACTGGGAGGTCCCAGGGATCGAACGCATGTCCCTCCATATGGGAGATGGACACCCAATCACCTGAGCCACATCTGTCCCCCTGCTATATCTCCTAAGGTTGACCAAATATACCTAAAGTTACAGTCTTTTCCCGTACAGGATGATCTTATAATAAATCAGGCTTAGTTTATCACCAGCATTCTAAAAACCAGATCTAGGGAGAAAAACTAGGTCTGGGGACATATGCATAGCCTACACTGATTATTATAAAATCAGGTCAGCGAGAATATTCGCACTTCCGTGTTTTTAATAATAGCTATCCTACTGGGTGTAGAGTATCATCTTATTGTGGCTTTGATTTCCATTTCTCTAATGGCTAATGATGTTGACGGCAGTTCTTTCTGAGACATGGAGTTTCAGATTCCTGCTGTATGCCTTTGTTTTCTAGCTCCCATACTTCCCCCATCCCCTTCTCTCTCTCTGAACTTAAAAAGGGTCACCTTAAGTCAATTCAGCCTTCTGTGGGGTAATAATACCTTAACTCCAATCTTTGTTCTGTGGCATTTTATCTGCCTTTATTTTCTGATCTTGCCTGAAGGCAATTTGATGGGTTTCAACATTATATGAGGTGTTTGTCCATCAAAGGCTATCTTAAAGTGGTTGGTTTTCTAACTCTCCCAGGCCAGAATTTTTGAACACTCTCTACTCCTTCTCTTTTTCTGCTTGCAATCTGACCAGTTCTTTCCTGAGCTTATTTCTTGGACAAATAAAATTATGCACATGAATTCCACTTTGCCAACCTCTTCTAATGCCCCATGTTCATTAGGTAAGTTATTTCACCAAATGTTTACCACTGTAATAACATGGATCACCATCTTCCCAGCCTCTGATTCAGTTTCCACTCTATCCATTGCCCAACCATTAAGCTAATGCTGCATATTGTTTTATTTTGTTGTTGTTAATTCTGTACCACTCTGTTGTTCGTACCAGTTTGGTCCTTATTATTAGTCAGGATAAGCTGGGTTATGCTGCAAAAACAAACTACTTGAGATTTTCAGGGGCTTCACACCAGAAAGCCTTATTTCTCATTCATGCTACATCTCCAACCATGTCATTTGGGGTTCTGCTCCCCACAGGCTCTTCAGGGCCCCAGGTTGATGAAAACTCCACCATCTTAGAGTGGCTTCATATAGCCTCCTCGGTCACCAAGGCAGAGGAAGAAATACCTGGAAGTTTGTAGCCTGGCTCTTTTGTGCTTCAACCTGGGACGTGACATGCATCACTTCTGCACACAGGCTTGTGGCCAAAACGAGTACATGGCCCTGCCTAACTGCAAAGAGTTAAAATCCTGCTAGATGTGTTCACACCATTTTGTGTGGAAAACCAAAGAGAGATGCTGACAGAAGCCAGAGGATTTGGGGTCACTGAATTGCTCGCCTTCTGCACTTGCTTAGTGTATATTCAGGGCCCTAGGGCTGGACTTCACTGCAGCCCCCCATGTGGGTTACCTTGGGTGGTTCCAGGCATTACACCACAGCTGTCTGGAACCTCATTGGTGACCAAACCTTCTTTGATCTGGTTCAGAAAAGAGAAAAGGAACCAGCAAAGGCCTTCAAGGGGGTTGTTTGCTTCCAGAAGCCTGTGGTCTGCCCCAGTGGCCGAACCCACCTTGCTCCCTGCAGACCAAAAGGCTGCAGACCTCCAACTGGTCCCTGAGGCTCCCGAAATTCCCTTCCTTGGTCCTATCCCAAGCCAGACACAGCCTCTTTCCTGGCAGCTGCTTTGATCCCCGTGCTGGAGTTGCTGTGTCCCCCCAGCGGACCGCACAGGTGGGGACTCTGAGCCATGCTCCCAGGCAGAGCCAAGCACTGCCATTTCTAGATGCAGCCCCACTGTCAGCACCACGCACACAGTCTCTCCCTGAGCACTCGCCCTACCTTCTCACGTTAGTGCCTCTTACCCTCTTGGATAGGCAAGGACCCAGGAAAGGTTGAGGAGCTCCTCTGGGTCACGCGGTCAGCGAAGTGGGAGCTGAGACATCACTAGGGCAGAAATAGGGGAGGCCCGCCCGTATAGGAGCCAGCTGACTAACCTTTTGGGAGGCACTGAACCCCACCTTGGCCTGGAGCTCCTCCCCGTGACCCTCTGCCTAGCTGCTTCTTCCTGACCAGTTGCCTCAAGAATTATTTATTGGTGGCAGGTTCCTGCTGGCAGTTGGTCAGACACGCATGACCATGGGGGCCTGGTTCTGTCCTCCTGGGGCCCCAGACCATGGGTGGACAGGGACCCTTGCAGCCACAGGGGCTGTGAGGGTGCAAGCGCGGGCTGCTGGGTGGGCACCACCAGCAGTTGGGCTTCCTGGAGGAGGTGATGGTGGAGCCCAAACCAGAAGGATGAGTAGCAGGGTCCCTGTGAAAGGTTGGGGCAGGAGAAACAAGGAGAGATGGAAGAGAACCACAAGGGGAAGAAAGGGCATGGGCAAAGCTGCTCCTTGGAAGAGGGCACCGGCATCTATCAGATGACACCTTCCCACCCATGGTGCTGACACTACGTCCCACCAACTCCATCGGGTGCCATTGGCCGCCACTCAAGTTGGCCCCCACTGAGGCCCAGCACCCCTTCTCAGGGTGCAGGCAACAGGCCCAGACTGACCTGATGCCCCTTTGCCTCCTGCCCCCAGCAGGCCTGGTGTCCCCCAAA
This sequence comes from Tolypeutes matacus, assembly GCA_026826555.1. Lineage (NCBI taxonomy): Eukaryota > Metazoa > Chordata > Mammalia > Cingulata > Chlamyphoridae > Tolypeutes > Tolypeutes matacus. Next base: position 1,467,079 of record JAKSZT010053763.1, on the reverse strand, counting down.
AGGAGTCAGTTTGAGGGGGACAGGGAATCACAGCCTCACCCTCTAGCCCCTCAGGGTACCCAGACTGTTTTGGGCCTCAGGTTCCCTCCCTTGCACCCTTACCCCCATTCTCGGTTCCCACCTGCAGAGGGAAGATGCATCCACCTCCGTGGCCTCCGCAGGCTTCCCTGAAGCTGCGGAAACAGCCCATTACACCCGGTGCCGATAATGGCCCCTCAATTGAATTAAGAGAGTTCATGGGAAGCCCAGGCATGAAATCCTTTTCCGTAAAAGTCCAAATTTGGGACAGCGGTAGGAGAGGGGGTGGGGAGGGGCCTGTGCATCCACCAAAGAAAACACCCCCATGCATTTGTTTCCAATTCCCCTTCCAGCACGCCCGCTCCAGCCCCACTCACCAAAGGACCTTGGGCTGCGGGCCAGACGCTGCGTTTGTAATTCTCTCTCATTAATGGGTAATTTCCCCTCGCGTGGAGGGAGGAGCGGGGAGAGAGTTGGGAGGCCATTAGCTGTGTGTGGGGGGGAGGCGGGCAGCATGTCGCCCACAGCCTGGGTGCCTGCCTGTTGGCACCTACTCAGGAGGGACCACCTTCAGCTCTTACCAGGTCAGTGTTTGGATCGCCACGAACAGATGGAGAAACTGAGGTCCAGAGCTGGCTAGGGCCTGTCCAGGCACACACTGTGGGTGAGGTCAGTGTTCAGACATCCCCTCAGCCCTGTGCACCATCAGCCGTGCCACGAGATGGCAAGAGAATGCAGGGGAGTGATTAGATAGCCTAGGAAAGGCACCAATTCATCAGGCTGCCAAATTATGGGAACTGGAGCCAGAAAAAAAATTCTGGTGGTGTTGGGGAGAGGACAGAATCGGGGCCGTGGATCAGCTAAGCCTGTGAGAAACCCTGGTCCATTTCCAGGGGCTTTGGGAAGCTGGCTTATCTGTTCTGTGCCTCAGTTTCTCCATCTGCACCTGGAGGCATTTCACACAGGGGATCTGTGCCTCGGTTGGGTGAACCAGACCACCTCTGAGGCTCCTGCCCACACTGGGGCACCAAGAGTTTAGCTGCTGGGACCTCTGTCCCCTAATCCTGTACAAACTCTGCCATTGGCTTTGCAAACCATCACCTTCCTTCCCAAATGTCCAGCCAATTGCCAACTACTGATGGTACCAACACAGTCCCTTAGCAAGGGTCAGCCTGATTTCAGAAAGGGTCAGTGTCTGAAACTAAAGGATGGTCCCTCGTGGAGGGCTTCAGGCCAGGGAGTGAGTGAAGCCCTCGGCAAGAGGCGAGAAGGGAGGCAAGAGGTAGGGTCACCCAGATACAGCTTACCTCTCCATCCTTGGGATGCAGGGAGTCACTCAGCCTTTCTGTTCCCATGCATGGGACTAGTCAGTCCTAACAGATGGGAACAAGGACTCTATGAAGACACACAAAGCAGTAAGTTCCTGTTTCCTCTCTTCCAAGCCTGGCCCCGTTGCCTGGCCATGCAGATTCTCACCTGCAGCCAAGTTAAGGCCTGGTCTAGACAGAAAGCATCCAGCTCAGCACCCTGAGTCAGGGACACTCCTGGTAGAACTGTCCCCAGCAGAGGCAGAGCAGGCAGGACAAGCCAGAGCATGCTGGGGGACACTGTCAGCCCTGCCCGGGTTATTCTGTGCAACGAGCAGACAGAAATGCAAGCCGGTGAGACCTGGGGTCCACCCCGAGAGCAGATTTTTCCCGCTTGCTCGTCTTGATAGACGTAGTGTGACTAAAGGGCAAAATATGAGGTTAATGGAAAGCAAACAGCTCATTGCACCAAGAGGAGTGTCGAGCAAAAATGTTATTTTCTCAGGAGCTTGCTACACAGGCATTAGTGACTTGGCCAAGGGCTGTGGCTCTGTCAATCACTCCCCGGCTATTTTTCTAACCTTGCGAAGTGTGTTTTCTCTTTATTAGCAGAACACAGATAGGGAAGGAGATCAGCCTGCAGATGCGCAGGCTGTAGGAATGCGTCCTGTTTGCAGCGTGGGAGGGGAGGCAGGAGTGGCATGCAGCACTCTGACGGCCCACCCCCTCTGCCATCCCAGAACTGTTCTGGAGACCCCTGTTGGGGCTCTGTGCCAGACCCTGGGAAAGGTGCTTTCCAGGTGTGGTCTCTGGATCCTGATGGGTCCTACAAAGTTGCTCTTATTCTGACCATTTTTATAAGTGTGATGTGGAGGCTCAGAGAGGTAAAGGGGACCCACCTAGAGACACACAGCCAGCAAAAGGTGGTGAGGGGAATTGGGAGTTTGAAATGATTTCTCCTTCTTAACTAAAAGTCAGTGTTCTGTGCCTAGTGCTACTGGATTGATCCCAGCGTGGGCCATTTTTCTCCTTGGTTATTCTAGCTGGCCCCCAGAAGATTCTCTACCTTCAGAGCCTTCCCTCCTTGTGCTAGATAGGGGTCAGCAAACATTTTTTCTTTTCTTCAGCAAACTTTTTTGGTAAAAGACCAGAAAACAAATAATTAGGTTTAAAGGGCTGTTTGGCCTCTGTCACAAGGACTCAACTCTGATCTGTAGTGTGAAAGCAGCCAGAGACCATCTGTAAACGAGTGGGTGTGGCTGTATTCCAATGAAATTTTATTTACAAAGGAAACAGGCCTGTGGGCTGGATTTGCCAAGCTGGTGCTAGATTGATAGCCAAAAAATGGCTCCAACTCTTTGGGCCTTCCTGTATCCATGCCCTTTGCTATGTGATTTAGCGATTCTTCCCATGAAGAGGTGGAGTCTGCACCCCCTCCCCTGAATCTGGGCTGGCCTCTTGCCTTGTTTGGCTGGTAGAAGGAGGCTGAGCTGACAGTGTGCCATTTCCAAGTCTGATCCTTGGAGGACCTGCATGCTTCCACTCTCTCTCTCATTGCCCCATTGCCACATGCAAACAAGCCTGGACTAGCCAGCCAGAAAATGAGAGTCAGGTGGAGCAGAGAGGGGTCATGCCAGCTGAGGCCACCTTTGATGAGCCCACAGTCAGCCAACCACCAAATTTGTGAGAGAGCTCAGCCAAGATCAGCAGAGCCACCTACCTAACCCATACTCATCCCAGATGCACGAGTTTGCCCAGCCAAACTCCCCAGCTAACCTGTAGACTTGTAAGCAATAATTAATACTTTCTGAGTTTGGGAGAAGTTTGTTAGACAGCAATAGCTAGCTGATACCACTTCCAACTCATCTCCTTCACCCATGGCCAGATTCATCATTCTGACTCAGAAATCCAATCAAGACCTTCTTCAGCTCACACAACTTCAAGGGCTCTATTTTCATTGTCTCCAGGGTAAAGTTCAAAGTCTTTAACTTGGTATTCAAGGCCCTTCCCAGCCTGGCATCTATCAGCCACCATCATTCCTAGGTAGGTCCGCAGGACTCATGGGGCCTAGTCCCTCCTGAATCTACTCCACTGAGGCCCAGAGCCAAGGCAGGAGGATATGAAGAGTGCAAGTCCTTGCCAAGTGTGATGTCCAGAGTTGGCTTTGCTGCTGGAATGTGCCCTGTGCAAGTTCACTCTAACAGAGCTGCAGCCTCCCTTAAGCTCATCTGACGATGGTCCTGCCTAAGGTTTCCAATCTGGACTGTAGTTCTTGCCCGTGTAACTCTGGACAAATCTCTTTACCTCTCCAAGCCTCCATGTCCTCATCGGTAAAATGAACATAAAATTGGTATAAGAGATGGTATTACTTAAGGTAATGCTAAACTGATAAATCTTGAAATCTTAATGACTTAACACAATGGACGGTGCTTTCTCACTTACATATGGTCTGCTGTGGACCTTGTCTATCAGCAGCCATGGGGGAAAGTGAATGTGGGGTCTCTCCTCTGCCCTACTCATCAACCAATGTCAAGGCCACAGAGGCCCTTCTTCTCCAATCCAAGTTCCAACATTAAGCTTGTAGACCCAGGAGGAAAGAACGTGACAGCTCTCATGGAAGGATTTCATGACCAGGCCTGGAAGCAGCACACACCATTTCCACTCACATTCCACTGGCCAAAGTGCAGTACATGACAACTGCAAGTGAGATGGGGAAACACCATCGAGTCATGTGCCAGGAAGAAGAGAAAGCAGGCTTGGTCATCAGCTTGCAGGCTCTGCCACAAAGTTCTTTATTATATTGATACCATGAAAGACAATGAGGTCAGACCACTTAAAATAGTATCTGGTGAATAAAAGGACTCTATCTTGAGAAATGAAATGAAAAACTATGAGCGCACGTCTGTTTTGTCTTCTATTTAATAAGTTTAGCTGAAAATTAAAATTTTGTGTACTTCTTAGACCAAAAACCAAATGGGGTTCTGACTTGTTAGTGCACAAGAGGACTATTTCCTACAGAGCTGTATGATCTTGGGATATGATGTCGTTCCCTTGTTGGTTGATTTTTGCAGAAAGATTTTTGTTGCGAATTTGGTAAAGAGTTTATACTTTCCTAGCAGCCCCATTTAATTCTCTGACATCAGATCTTTCTCTTTGGAAGCACCTACCATGCCATTATTTTTATCAATTTTTATTTTTTCTCTTCTTCATCTGTTAGCTTTCTGACTCTGCCAAGGTCTTATTTAATGAATAGCTCCACATGTGTGCTGAACAGAGCACCAGTATCATTTTAATGGAATCCATACAATCTTGCATCGCTTTTGAATCCTGCAAATGAAATCTTGCAAAACTGTCATTTCTGCTGGGTAGTTGATTTCAGGTATCAGTGGAACCTCTTCAGGAAGCGCCAAGGATGGTGGCATGGGCTGACATTGATTGTTCTTCAGTGGGCACCTTTGTGCTATATTGATCCTTTCTTCTCCACACAGCCTTCTAAGCTGTGGAGTCAGAAAATGTTGAGTCAGAGAATGAGGGCCCCTGACCTCCTCTCTACTAGATGTTCCAAGGCTTAGCAAGGGAGAGAAGCATGATAAATCACCTTGTCCAAAGAAGGTGCTCAGAGAAGAGTGGGTAAAATGAAAATCTAAAGATCGCACTGTGGTTCTTCCTAGCTGATGAAACATGCTCAATTAATCTTTGTGAAAGAACAATAAATGAAGGAATGAATGGATGAAAAGTTTCAAGTGTAGCCTTGTCATCCAAAAGTCCACCTTGAGCGGTGTTTTTCGAGCTTTTTGGACTGCATGTTACAATATGGATGAATCTCGAAGTCATCATGTTGAGTGAAATAAGCCAGCTACAAAAAAACAGATTTGTATCATCTTGCTTACAGGAAAGACCTAGAATAAGCAAATTCACAGAGACAATAGATAGATTGTAGGTTTCCAGGGGCCAGCGGTGGGTTGAGAGGAAGGAGTTTTTGCTTAAAGGGTACAGAGTTTATGTTTGAGGTGATGAAAAAGTTTGGGTAATGTATATTAGTGATGGCAGTACAATTTTGTGAATGTACTTAATTCCACCTAATCATATACTTGAAAGTGGCTAAAATGGGAAATTTTGAATTGTAGATATGTTACCACAATAAATAGTTTTTTTTTATAAAAAGCACATTTTATATCATTATGCAGTACACACACATACATGTACAACTGAAACAAAAATTCCACAAAACATTTACCCTTTCTATGTGAGATACACTCTGATATTTCCTATTCTCTTCTAGTCCAATTTTTTAAAAAGCTGGTCATGACTCTATAACTTGACTGCAGAATCCACCAAGGAGAATGGCTTAAATTTTGGGAAAAAACCCCACTGATCTTGAGTCATTCATTCATTGATTTCACATTTATTGAAGCCCAGCTCTGGACATTAGGCACAGAGAGAGTCAAAGCCAATGCAGGTCCTACCCTTGGGATAACAGAGGAAGTGTAGGGTCTGTGGAAGGTCAGAGGGAACCCTGCCCTGGTCCAGAGAGAGTCATGGACACATAGATGTCACCAAGGGAATTGGGAGAGAGTGCTGGGGGAGACACCGTCAAAGGCAGAAGCCTGGAAATGAGAAAATCAGGGCATCATAGAGACGTTCATGATGGGTTGGCTGTTAAGGAGGGTGGGGGTTGTAAGTCTGGGTATCTGTGCTCTGGTCTCTGGGGTCTTGAATGTGGGGCTAAAGGTTGGAAGTTTATCCTGAGGACATGAGAGGGTCCGGGAAAGGTGCTGAGGAAGGCAGAATCTCTTCAGACTTGTGTTTTCTGAAGTCAGTTTTGGTTCTCAGCTTCCTAGGGCTGCTGTAGCAAAGTACCACAAACTGGGTGGCTTAAAACAACAGCAATGTATTCACTCAACATTCTGGAGGCCAGAAGTTCAAAGTCAAGGTGCTGGCAGGACCATGTTCCCTCTGAAACCTGGAGGGGACAGTCCTTCCTTGCCTCTTTTAGCTTCTGATGTTTGCCAGCCATCCTTGGCTGGTAGATGCAGTGTTCCAGTCTCCGCCTCCTTCTCCTCCCCCGGGTCTCTTCTCTTCTTCTTAGAGGGACACCAGTCATATGGGATTAGCATCCACTCTAGCTCAGTGCAACCTCATCTGAACTAGAGTACAGCTGCCAAGGGCCTATTTCCAAATAAGTTCACACTGGAGGTGAGGACTTCAACCTATCTTTTTGGGGGACACAAATCAACCCATAACCCTGGGTTCTGCCACGTGGCCAGAGGAGATGGTTTATGGTGGACATTGGGCCGAGCATTTCAGGCAGGAGACATTCTCATGGCCAAGGGTGCTTCAACACTTTTCCTACCAGGTGCCTGAGCACCTACAGATGCAGGCCCAGACCCAGAGACAGGCACTGGAGTGTGAGACGTTTAGCTGGGAGGCCAGGGATTGAGGCTATGAGAGAAGGGGAAGACAGCTAATAAGGCATGTGCCTTCAAGCCAGTTACCACCATGGGCACCTAGAGCTTGACTCCACCAGGACTATGGCCTCAGTGTCATCCATCCATGGGGGAAAGGAGCTGGATGTTGATCCACCATCTCCTGCCAGTCACTGGTGTTTCTAAGGGGAGAGATTAGTGAGTGAGTGGGCATGTGTTCCCATGCACTGTGTGGTTGGCAAAGCAGGCCCTGGAGGCTGCAGAAATCTTCAGGCAAAGAAGAGCAGGGGCTGGTACCTAGGATTCAGGTTGGGTACATGGAGGGGGTGAGGCTTTAGATGGGCATTGCCAGCACCCTCTGCACTGAGTCCGCTTACCAGCCTCTGTGTAGCTAGGTCTCTGATGGATGTGAGATTTGGACCAGGTTGGTCCAACTGAGATGTCCCACCCGCTCTCAGGAAGTGATCCTCTGGCTCAGAGGATCAGCAGGATGAGGGGATAGGGGTGGGTACAGAGTAGGACTCCATTCTCAAGAACGGGGCTTACTGTCATGTGGCACATGACTGGACTTCAAGAAAAATGATATCTGTAGTGGTCCTGGGTAAGGTGACTTTTAGAACCTCAGTCTCTTCTTCTGTTGAAGTTCAGAAAGAGAATTCACAGAAGAGGACAGACAAAACCCTCGTCTTGTTCAGGCTTTAATTCTGCTGGGAGGATATAAATGATAAACAAGAAAAAGAATGAAATAGAGTGTTTATCAGATGGAGAAAATTGAAGCAGAGAAGTGGGGCAGAGAAGGAGAGCATCACAGGTGAGGTGGGCAGGGTCAATTTTAAATAGAGGGTGAGGTGAATCTTCATGGCCAGGCTAACTTTGAACAGAGAGCTGCAGGAGGTACAGAGGGAGTGGTATAGGAATGGGAGTTGCCTGGCTGGCAGAGGACACAGCAACGTGTGGATTGAAAGCTAGCTTCCTTTCAGCAGGTCCTATCCCTGAGTACTTGGACTCAGTCACCTCCTGCAGGCCGAGACACAGAATGGGATTCTGGAGATTGCAAGTCCCTAGGTTTGTGACCTCCCTAGCTCCACTCACACCTCTTTTCAACTGCTTCCTTCTTTTCTACCTGATCATCCCAGAGAGAGTCACCTCTTTTCTGCTGGACTCTGCTGGACCAGCTCCCCAGCAAATCTGCACTCTCCCCTGCTTTCTGACAAGCCCCATCATTCACAAAAGGTTTCATGAGACCAGAATACAATGGTGACCTCTTTACTTTAGATGGCCCACCCATCTCTTCCACTTGGTGCAATTTTGGCATTCCGTCTCAACTCCTTCAGTGTCCTTCACTGCTTCCCCAGAGATGAGTTGGGGGCACCAGGTCCTTGCCAGAAGAGATGTGCCAGGAAAGGCAGGAGCAGATGGGCTTGAAATGGACAGGGGGATGTGGAACCTTCCAGGAAGACTGGCAGGTGGGGTGTAGTGGGAATGCAAAGGAAGAACAAATAGGAGCACAGAGAACTAGCCCTTCTGTCATGTAGCTTCAACAAAGGTGCCTTGGCCCCTGTTATGGACCAAATCATGCTTCCCACAAAGACATGCTCAAGTCCTAAACCCCAGTCCTGTGAACATGAACTCATTTGTTCTTGTGGAGAGGAGACAGACATGGAGAGAGACAGCCATGTGTCGGAGGCAGAGGATAAGTTACGGATTACCAGCAGCCACCACCAGAACCCTGCAAATTTCAGAGAAAGCATGTCCCTGCTGACATCTTGATCTTGGACTTCTAGCCTCCAAAAGTGTGATCATAAATTTCTATTGTTCAAGCCAACTAGTCTGTGGTATTTGTCATAGCAGATCTGGCAAACTAAGACAGCCACCATCTGTGAAATGTGCTCACAACCCTGGCCTCACTGGATGGTCTATCCTGGTGATCTCAGTGGGAGATCCTCACTCAAGGGTAGGGCATGTGACCTAGGAGGAGATGCTCATCAGAGGTAGTTGAATAAATGAAAGGAAAAAGAAATGCCAAAGGATGCTGCAAGCTCCAAGGTGCTGCATGTGTAGAGGTGTAGAAGTTATATATAAAATTTGATTAACTAAAGTCCATAGCTTATGTAGATTTAATTAGGTTTTACCTAATGCCATTTTTCTGTCCCAGGAGCCCATCCCATCCAGGATACCTCCTTACATTTAGTTGTCATATCTCCTTAGGCTACTCTTGGCTATGGTGGTTTATCAGATTTTCCATGTTTTTGATGACCTTGACAGTTTTGAGGAGTGCATTACTCAGGTATTTTGTAGACTGCTCCTCAACTGGGATTTGCCTGTTGTTTTTCTCATGATTAAACTGAAGTTATGTATTTTTTGGAGGAAGACCACATTCTCATTACATCATATCAAGAGTACCTGCTATCAACATGATTTATGACTGTTGGTGTTGAACAAACTGAGATCGTGTTTGTCAGGTTTCTCTACTCTAAAGTTATTCTTTTTCTCTCCCTTTCCATACTGTGTTCTTTGGAAAGAAGTTACTTTGCATAACTACACCTTAGGAATGGGACTTTTGCTCCACATTTTTGAGGATGGAGTATCTACATAAATTATTTGGAATTCTTGTATAAGGAATATTTGTCCCTTCTTCCCTGATTCTTAATTTATTCGATCATTTATTTATATAACTATGGATTCATGGATATTTATTTTATACTTTGGGTTACAAGCCACTAATACTTTATTTATTTTTTTGTTCAAATTGTTCCAGAGTTGGCCAATGGGAGCTCTTTCAGTTGGCCTCTGTGCCCATTTGTCTTATTCCCGTCAATGTGTAGCATGTTTGATTGTTTGTTTGTTTGATTGTTTGTTTTGAGCACTTTCTTACTCTTTGGCACTTATAAGATGATCTAGCTTCATCTTGTATATTTTTTCCCCAGTACTAGTGTATTAGTCAGGGTTCTCTCGGGAAACAGAATCAGCAGGAGATATCTGTGAATAATACGGAACTCTAAAAGAGTCTCTCACGCGACCGTGGGGATGCACAAGTCCAGGTTCCTCAGGCAAGCTGCAAACCAGGGGCTCCGAT